>CAXHWN010001130.1:0-60789 GCA_964020975.1 Hermodice carunculata | reverse complement strand
ATGCCATTCCAACTTTTACTCCTGTGTTATGGAATAGTTGTACATTGCCATACCAATATGCTTTGAAGACACACACACTGATTTGCTATGCAGCAAATCATCTTTTCTAGTTATTATTATTTTTATTATTATTATTATTATTATTATTATTATTATTATTATTATTATTATTATTATTATTGTTATTTCTCTTAGGCTGGCTTTAAAGTGTTACAATCCGTGTCAAAGGCGACACCATATTTGCCTACTGTTTTTCGCCCTTTTTGCCCTCTAGACCTATTTGGGCGAAGGGGTATTGTCGTCATATACGCCCGTACATGCGGACGTCCGCTCTTCGTGTCCAGGCTGTATCTTTTTAATGGTTTGATGTATTGATATGAAACTTTACACATGCATGCATAAGAACCAAAAGATGTGTCATGTGGAAAATAGGTAATTAGGTCAGGTATGTAAATCACTGAGCCATGCACATTACATTTTCATGTCCAGGCTGTATCTTTTATTAAAGTGTGTGTGTCGACACACACTTTTCTGTTTTTCTAGGAATTCTTTATTTCTTTCTTTCTTTCTTCTTTCTTTCTTTCTTTCTTTCTTTCTTTCTTTCTTTCTTTCTTTCTTTCTTTCTTTCTTTCTTTCTTTACAGGCAAATTTGTCCGACATTTCATTTGAAAAGTATTACATGTAGAAACTCCAAACTTGGCACAATTATACTTCTATAGATAATGTCTGGCCTTTTTATAATGAGAGGTGATGCTTTTCAAAATTATGCAAATGAGGGCTAATTAAAGTTTTAAATCTTCAATATCTTATATACTATAGTAGATGTGGTTCCGAGTGTATAGGAGTTTGATCATAGCAAGGTAAAGGTCATCTCAAATGTCAAGGTCATGTCAAGGTCAAAGGTCATGTCAAGGTCAAATTTCAATTTGAAGCCAAAATGTCATTTTTGAGGTCAAGGATTGTTTCACGAGAGGTCATTTCAAGGTCAAAGGTCATTTCAAGGTCAAAGGCCACTTTCCATGGTAACTTTCTGCTAGCCATAACTTGGTCAATTTTTATCCAATTTTGATCATGTTGGGCTCAAATGGTAGCTATGGTAACACTACATATTTTGAATTTTACATGTTACCTCTAAAGGTCAAAGGTCAAGGTCATTTGGACCTTTGAAAGTTTCATCCCTCCAATTTTAATCAAGTTGGACTCAAATTGTAGGTCTTGCAACACTGCACATTTTTGTATGAACATGTAACCTCTAAAGGGCAAAGGTAAAGGTCATTTGGCCCTTTGAAAGTTTCATTTTGCCATAACTTGGTCAATTTTCATCCGATTTGGTTCATGTGGGGTTTAAATTTTGGGTATTGTAACACTGCGCAATCTACATGTGACCAACGTCTACTTGGGGTTGTTGACCATTGCGCACCTAATGAATTAAAACTAAAAGTTGTAGCAATTTAAATTATGCTAAATACCACCATTAAAAATTCTAAATCTTGAATAACTTCAAAGCTATAATAGATAGAGATGCAATTTTAACTTGTACTCCTGTGTTATGAAGTAGTTGTACATTGCCACACCGATATGCTTTGAAGACACACACACTGATTTGCTATGCAGCAAATCATCTTTTCTAGTTGCCTTTATGCTAGTGACCTCTTTTTTCCACATGGAATACTCTCTCGTTCGTTAGCATGTGTGTAAAGTTTCATGACAATATAGCAAGGTATTCGAAAAGATACAGCTCAGACATGAAAACTTAACGTATATGGCTCTGTTACCCACATACCTGATGTAGTGTAAGTCTTTTTTCCACATGACACACAATTTTGTTCATTAACAGTCAAGTTTGTAGGTCACAAAGCCGTACACATTAAATTTTCGTATCCGAACTGTATCTTTTTAATGTCTTGCTGTATTGTCATGAAACTAAAGTGCTTTATTTTCTTAATTCATCATGCATAAGAACAAAAGAAAGGGTCATGCAGAAAAAAATAGGTCATTATGTCAGTTATGTAGGACAATAAATTTGTAACCTGTAGCCAAATTAAGTTATTTGATGTAAGAAAATACACATTTTAGTATAGAAATCAGAATTTGAGAAAGAATAGGTTATATGGAATTACACATATGAAATCTGAAAGGAAAAACAAAGTCACATTTGTGATATGTTGAGAAGAACCTTATTTCAGTTTAAGAAATGTCTGATTCCATTGGTAATTTAAAATATAACCGCACACTAAATGAAAGTCAGGTTATGTTAATTCCTAAATTAATTGAAAAGTATGGTGTACACACCATGTACACATTGAACAAAATTACAACTAATTTTTAGAAATTAACATTGCACTCTGATTATTTTTTTCACTTTTATCTGTTTATCTGCAACTCCAGAGAAGAGATTTATTATCATTATCACACTTAAAATACCTTTAATTTTTTTATTTTGAATGCCATTGCAGAGCAGTGATTGGTCAAAATAAGATGCCAAAGATGTGAATGCGTTCTGCATTCATAATTTGAGAAGCTTTTGACATTGATTTTTTTTCCAGTTCCAAATGTTAAAAAATATGCCTTCAATAAGTTTTTCCCATGCCGTCTTCATTCACGTTTGAGAATTTATTATTTTTCAAATCTATGGATACAGGTCTCATATCCAGGTAATAACAGTAGATCACGTGATCAGTTTGCTAGCCTCTTGGGTTACAGCCATGCAGGTCTTTATATTTTTATACATTTTTTGGAGGGGTGGGGGGGGGGGGGGAGGGGTGGTGCCCAGCATTACACGCTTGCATGCAAATATTCAAAATATGCACCTTAGCTTCTACCATTATAATTCCTCCTCTCTGGCCCTCTCTTCCATGCCATGGCAGTGCTTTGTTTACCATCATAGCACAACTTAAATGCTTTTAATCCATCATGCCATTCAGACAAATTTTGTGTAAATTTCATAAGCACTGTGGCACCTTGGGTGCTAAATACAGGTTTTTTTTTAGGGGGGGGGTTATCAGATGAATGCAAAATTTACTTCAAAAATTTTAAATATTGGAAAGTTGCCATCAATCTTATAGTTTCACCCCTTGAAAGTGATTGGAATTCAAAACAAGTCCTTAAATTCTGGGTAATTAAATTTTTTTCGCAAGTGCAAAAATTTTCTGCCCCTTGAACTAAAACTGCATTCATGTAACATTGTACTTCCTCAAATTCCTAAAAATAATTGAATTTTTAAAACTTGGTCTGTGGCACTTCCGGACATTTCTTGCAATCTATTTTGCATGAAGTTCAGCATTGCCCTGCCAACCAAATAGAGACTTCATCTATAAATATAAATTCAATTCCTTGAAATAAATTTCTGAATGTCTTGAGATCTTCACTGCTCAATTACCCATAGTGTAAACTTTGATTAACTGAATTCTCAGAGCACCATGAAAAGTCGTTCCTTTCATCAAGTAAGCAACTTTGCCAGTTGGGGCCATCAACAGAATCCTTGGTTTGTCTGCATGTGATCCAGCTTGCGTATTTAAATACTTCAAGACAGACTGGTACAGTAAAGAGCAACACTTGCTTTTGCCTACTACAGCTTCGCCCTATAAAAAGCAGTATCTAGGTTCATCAGAAGCCTTGATGTGATGTAGAATTCCAAGTATAAACTCTGATTCATTTTGGTTTGAGGTGTCCATTTCTTTTCTTTAATCTTCATCAGTCCTTTTCCGATTTGGTAGTAATTCGGAGGGCAGTGTATAATGCTCACACAGCCATACACGTTAACTTTTCGTGTCCGGGAGGTGTCTTAATGCCTTGATGTACTGTCATGAAACTTTTCACTTGCATGCATAAGAACAAAATGTTATTTTTCATTTACTGAGAGTTTTAAAGCACAAATTAATCCCCATGGGATGCTGGCGGCCGAGGGGGTCTCAACCCTTAAAGGGTTAATCACTGCTATAGTTGTTTTCTCATTACCATTAAACATATAATGGTTCAAAGATTCAAATTCCTCATGAAGATACCTTTCATTCAAATATCAGCAAACCTGGTCTTAAGCAAAAAGTTGTCTGAGTCAACAGCTTTCCTCAGGACACAGTGCCCACAAAGTGTCCCGAGGAAAGCTGTTGACTCAATCTTAAATTAAGGCTTGAAAGATTAAGGGCATCAGCCCGTTATATTGTCCTGCCGTGACCTTTAAACTTAATTTAGCCTCACCGGTAATAAATTAATTTAGCTCCTCGGCTTTTTTTTTTTTAATCCAACGGACATGATATCAACGTTCAACTCCAGCTGTCTGATATGTGCTCACATTGGGTCATTGTAAAAAACTTTTTCGTAAAATTGAAGTGCGCCGTGCCCCCATATAATTCTCAGTATACTTTCTTTTGCATTTTGCTCAACATTGGCATAATTTCATTTCAAGTTGAATGGGACAATGACCACTGTACACAAAAACACAATCGTGTCCTTAAACACGCTGACAATGTGCGTTGACTTCTTATGACCAAGTGTATTATCTATAACACTCGCCCCATCAGGTCAGACTTCCATGTCTGTCACATGACATAACTTATCTTGTGCTATTATGATCTCAAATCTGCATGGGCATATCGAAGATTTTTTTTTTTTTGAAGACAATACCTCGTCATTGAACACACTGCCAGTTTTTAGTTTCGCACAAAACGAATGGACAAAAATAATATCGGTATGCCTATTATTTGGCTTCTGCAACGCGTGTGGGCCCAACCAGACAGACCAAAAAAGAAGAATAACTATTGTGAAACGGGACAATCAACAAGTCCATGGAAATGTCAATTTTCATCCAATTTCAGTCATGTTACTCTGCACATTTTTGTAATTGACATGTTACCGCCAGAGGTCAAAGATCAAGGTCATTTGGACTTTGAAATTGTCATCTAGCAATATCTACAACTTTTGAAGGCACAAAGACAGGCTTGCTTTGAAGCAATTTTTTTTTTTTTTTAGTTTAGTTTGTATTCACTTGTGCTATTTCGATGTAATTTGTATTAATATGTTCTCCGGTAAGAGGGTTAAATGCTGAGGCCATGGAGTCCTGCCCATGTGGCCCTGCCTGCCCAGGGGGACAATACAATACAATACAATACAATACACAAATACAATGAATAAGTATAATACACTTTCACATCATAGGTGCTCGGATAGCTCAACAAAATCTGCCGACTGATTTCCGTTAGGGCCCACATATAAATTATAATCAGGAAACATAATTACTTCTGACAATATATATATATACATATATATATATATATATATATATATATATATATATATATATATATATATATATATATATATATATATATATATGTGTATGTGTGTGTGTGTGTGTGTGTGTGTGTGTGTGTGTGTTACCTGCGTTTAATTTTCTGGCATTGTTAACTACCTTTCTCCTGTTTCAATTACTAGTATATTGTAATCTCAGACACGTGGCTGAAATTTTATGCAAATTGCTTGTGTTTGATGTCCACCCCAATCCAGGGCCCACAGATACCTTCACTCAAAATCAATTCAAAATTTGCCATGCAAACGTCCGTAGCATTAAAAGTCCTGAAAAAAACTTGATGAATTACGTTTCTTGGCCACTTCGGAAAAACTTGACGTTATTACTGTATCTGAAACATGGCTCGACACAAACTACCCCAGTGAACTATTATACATTGATGGTTTCGGCATGCCCATACGCAAGGATAGGGACTGTGGGTACTAGGGAAGGGGTTGCGATCTATGTAAGGGACAACTTACCTTGTACTCACCGAGCGGACCTCGAATCTGCCAACAGTGAATGTCTATGGGTTGAATTTCGACTAAAATACGGTTTAGGGCAATATGCCGCAGACAGAAGTTTGTTTATTGATGAGCTCGATCTTTCTATTACTTTAGCCCTTGAGTGTAATCCTAAAACTCTAATCATAACCGGTGACTTTAATGATAGGTGCCGGTCTTGGGACACTGATCATCCAGATAGCGACTTAGGACTGCGCCTAGTCAATGTTTTATTCCAAAATAACTTATCCCAATTAATAAACGAACCGACCAGAGTAAACGATGTATCTGAAAGTATCCTTGATCTCATGATCACAGATTCACCAGGTTGTGTTCTAAATTCAGGTATCTTACCACCCATTTCTACATCCGATCACTCAGTTGTATTTTGTACTGTTTCGCTTTCCCGCCGCGTAGATCACCCTTTCAAAAGGAAAATATGGGACTTCAAGAAAGCTAATTTTGAAGATTTAAACAAAGCTGCCCTTGACGCTCCTTTTAACACAGGATTCGAAGTCTTTGATGATATTAACGACGTGGTATCTTTCTGGACAGATCTTTTTAGCGGCTTATGCAAGGGACTTCATCCCTTGTCGTGACATCCTTGTACGACCCAAGGATAAGCCATGGGTCACTTGTAAAATTAAACAGTTACTTAGACAGAGAAATCGTGCTTGGAAACGTTTCAAACGTTTTAGCAACAAAATTCGTCTCTTTACTTATATTGAGTTTATTACTCTTGAAAGACTACATGTTCTATAAACGGAAGCGCAATACTGCAGTCAGCGCCCTTCGTAGTTCCATGAGGTCATATTTCTCAAAAATTCGCAGTGAATTGGATTCTAATGTCAGTAATCCAAAGAAATGGTGGAGCTTGAGCAAGAGTTTTCTAGGTTCCAAGCTCAATCATTCCATACCTCCCCTTCTCGAAAAAGGCACTGTAATATCCAGTAACGTTGAAAAATGTGAAGTTTTCAATAATTACTTTGCCAATCAATGTAAACTTCCTCATGGAGACGATCCTTTGCCCCTGCCTGACTTCTCATATCGCACCGATGCGAGGCTAAGTGAATTCCAAATTGGTGAAAACGACGTTAAAAAGGTTTTACAATCTCTAAAGTCCAGCTCTGCTACGGGACCTGATGGTATAGGTAACCTCATCCTAAAGAATACGGCATCTGGCCTCTCCCCATCACTTACCAAACTCTTTAACCTCTTTCTTGCTGCTTCGTGCTTTCCAGATTCATTGAAAAAATCTAATATGTGCCCTGTATTAAAAAAGAACGATAAGCAGGTAAAAAGCAACTATCGCCCTAATTCATTACTGGGCAATGTTTCTAAAGTTTTCGAACGTTTAATATTTAATGTTCTGTACGACTACTTTATTCGTCACGATCTACTGACGCACAAAAACTCTGGGTTTAAGAAAAACGACTCTACCATCAGCCAGCTTATCAAAATCGTCCATCACATATATAATGGTCTGGAACTACGAAAAGAAGCCAGGATGGTTTTTCTCGACATCAGTAAGGCTTTTGACCGCGTGTGGCATGAGGGTCTTCTTTTCAAATTAAGACAGCTGGGTATTGAAGGTGCTTTACTCCAGTTTATCGGTATGTTTCTTATCAAATCGCTTTCAGAGAGTTACGATTGGTGGTCAGTCGTCCTCCTTGCTTCCTGTGCAGGCAGGGGTACCCCAAGGCTCTATTCTGGGGCCTCTTCTTTTCCTAGTTTATATTAATGACATAACCGATAATATTGTGTGTGATATTAAGCTTTTTGCTGACGACACTAGCATTCTGGAGATAATCCATGATCTCGTTACCTCTGCAGGTCGGATGAACGCAGACCTTGTTCATATCTCCACATGGGGTAAACAGTGGAAAATGTCTTTTAATGCTATTAAATCCTTAGCTGTTTTGTTTTCCACTAAACATAATAAACCAGATCACCCGCCTTTACTCCTTGGCAATGCTGTTATACCAGAAGGTACTAGCCATACACATTTGGGCGTTACACTTTCTAGTAATCTAAAGTGGGATGCCCATATTACCAGAATCGTGGAAAAAGCGAGGAAACGTCTGTCTCTCCTCCACAGACTTAAATTTAGCTTATCTCGCAATACTCTAATTCGGCTTTACCAATCCATGGTACGACCTATCTTAGAGTATGGATGTATAATTTTTGACAATCGCTCACAGACTCTCTCTTATTCCCTCGAGTGTGTTCAGTATATGAAGCAGCATGCATTTGTTTAGGAGCCCTGAAACGCACTCTCCGTCATCTTATGCTTAAGGAATTACGCTGGCCTACTCTTGCTAAAAGACGACAATATTTCAAATTAATCATGTTTTACAAAATTGTTAATGGTCAAACTCCCGCTTATCTTTCGGATCTCGTTCCGAATAACAATGGTCAGCCCACTGCCCAGTTAAGAAACCGACGCAACCAAAGACAAATCAGGTTTAACTCCTTACGGTTCGGAAATTCGTTCATTCCTTCCTCTATTCAACCATGGAACGATCTCCCTGACGACATAAGACATTCTGCAACTTTATCCAAATTTAAATCTACTTTGAAAAACACTTTATTAAGCGTTTTCAAAAGTCGAATTAAAGATAAAAGTCGCTTATACATTTGATTGAAATAGAAACTCAAGAACAAGTACAAACATAGCATCTAACACAATTATATCCAATATATTTATCAAAGTTCTGGCACAAGCTACCACTTCCAAGTGACAGTTGACTTCAGTTTATCAGACAAAGCTACATTTGTCAATGCCAATATATTTAACCCTTAAAGCGCCGATTTAACAGAGTGAACAGCTTTCCTCTGGAGACAAAGTGCCCCAAGGAAAGCTGGTGACTAAGACCACCTTTTGCTTTAGACCACACTTGCTGGTATTTGAATAAAAGGTGTCTTCATAAAGAATTTGAATCTTTTAACCATTCTATGTTAAACGATAATGAGAAAAGGACTCTAGCCATGATCAGCACTTGAAGGGTTAAAGTGTGCCACAGTGAGAATCAAGGTAACATGCACTTCTTCGATCGTGCATGAAACAGAAATGGGCGTGGCTAAAGCAGGGCAAAGAACAGGGATCAGGAAATTTCTAAACCAACAGAAAGACAGAATAAATGCCTATTTTGAATTGAATTGAATTGAACTTTATTTTCAACATTGTATACATAGTGGTTGTGACAATACATGACAATTGACGGCTCCCAGAGGAGTATAAACTCATCGAGCTGGGCACCTTAAATACATATTATAATACACAGTTTATTTATTTTAAGATAACTGGCATTTTCTTCAGTTCGTGCAGTGATTGCCTTTGGTAAGTTGTAAGTCTCAAATAAAAGAATGGCATCACAACAGGAAATGATAATGTAACAGACACATAAATGCAGTAGTACTAGTATAAAAGACCTACATGTAAATTATATGCATATTTCTAAGGACATGGTGCCCAGACCACGCGGACCAAGGTGGCCAAGGGGCCATGTATACACATACATACATACATACATACATACATACATACATACATACATACATACATACATACATACATACAGACAGACAGACAGACAGACAGACAGACAGACAGACAGACAGACATACATCCGGTTTGGCACTATGGAAGCTACGGAAGCCATAAAGGGGACATAAAAAAAGTCGAATATTCAACATAAAAGATTTTTTAAACTTTTATCTTGAATATTCGACTTCAAATGTAAAAAAAGTTGAATGTTCAAGATCATATAAATCTCATTTATTCGACTTTTTTCTCTAGAATATCTGACTTTTTCAATTTTAACATGTGCTGGATAATATGTAGGTTTTCCCGGGTAAGGTATGTGAACGCTGAAGAACTCTAAACAGATCTGCTGGTAGTAGAAGAATGCTAGTTGGTGATTGGGCCTCTCGTAGAGTCAAGTCAACCGCAAGGGCGTGAATCGGGTTATGCCCCTTTCTTGCACTGCACATGTAGTGTCAACCACGTCTCAGGCAGCGGTTGTGTCATTTGGTCCCGTAAGCATTCTACCAGAAACGTTTAGCTTTGGAGGTGTTGACTTCCTTATCTTGGAAAAGTTGGTGTTCCAACTCAAGTCTATGAATGAACTGCATGAAACTTATATCTAAATATGGATATAAAGTTACATAACTGAAAGAATAATGTCCGAATATGCTTGGGGTTGTTTAAGTATATAATAATTCAAATTATATGTTTCAAAATGGAGCTTGAATGACTAACACCTTGATTTTTGGAAGGTTTGAGAGTATGATTAAGCATATGTTGATTGTGCCACGTAGGCCTTATAAATGATTATGTTTTGTGTGTTAATGATTAGCATGCATGAATATCTATCTTATGTTTAGGAGAACCTTGCCTTCGTAGACAGACCAATACCGCCGCGCTATTCATATTGTGGATTTCTATTGACGGCGGATTCGAGCGGGGTTATGTTTTTTTCGCCCTCAGTCGGACCGCGGTGAGAAGGGTCTGTCTACGCAGGCAAAGGAGAACCTAGCTTTCACATTTTACGTACCTCACGAATTACACACACACACACACACATACACACATACATACATGCACACACACACACACACACACACACACACACACACACACACACACATATATATATATATATATATATATATATATATATATATATATATATATATATATGCCGAGATAAGTAATAATTCTACAAGTTACAGGTAAATAAAGACAATACTGCCTGTACAGGTACAAGAAAACAACAAGTTTTCATTTTAAAATGACGGGATCGGGGGTTGTGATTTCTGAGGCAGCTTTAAAACTAAGACACATTTCGGGGGGGGGGGGTGTCAGATTGGCACACGTATAAAAGTAACTCTAAAGGTACAGGTTTATAAAAACAATACCCCCCCCCCAGGTACAGGTCAAAAACAAAACTTTCCTTTTAAAATGACAGGTTGGAGGGATTGTGACATTGTGTTGTGAAAGGCAGCTTCAAAACTGAAAAAAAAAGTTTTTGAGCTTGGAGTTTCACATTCCACGTTTACTTTCTCATTAGAAAATGTCAAAGCTATCCAGCTTAAAGACTGTACTTTAATGAAATTCAACGGTCAAAAGCATCGGCCAAAACCAACAGGTGTATGGCTACGCCATACACCATACACCAAAGATGGAAAAAATCGAATTAAGGAGATTTATCTGTGACATTCGACCCTTTTAGCCCTGGAGCAAAAGTTTGAAAAGTCGAGTATCCAAGATAAAAGTCGTATAAACCAGATTCATCTTCAATATTCGACTTTTTTATGCCATCCAGCGATAGTTTAAAAAAGTCGGAATTTCAAGATAAAAGTCGAGTAAATGAGATTTATCTTGAATACTCTAAAATATTAATAGCTGAACTAGGCAATTTTCCTATATTAATTGATAAACCGTGTGGAGCTGTGAAATACTGGCTTTATCTCCAGAATATTAAACATGATACATTAAAATATAAATGCTTGCAAGAAAATTACAACATGTATCGAGATGAAAACTAATGCTGGCTGAAATATGTAAATGAAACTCTTCATTTTGCAGGACTGCAAGATACCTGGTCAAATCTAGGGGGTACAAACCATCACACTGTGGTTAACAAATTGCATGAGCAGATGCAACGCAGGTTTAGGAAAATATGGTCAGAACAATCTAATGGACCAGTATAAGCTCACAGAAACTGCGTATACACTGGACATTCAAAAAGAAATTTACTTTAGAAAACTACTTAACTAAGAATATTCCTGTTACGAAAAGAAAGAATTTCACTAAATTACGTATAAGTGTATACATACCTTGAAAATTGAAGCTGGGAGATGTACAGGGTGTATAACCCCAGCTGAACAACGGAAGTATAAAATATGTAGCACAGATGAAGTAGAAAAGGAATTAAATTTTGTAATCGATTGTGTCCATTATTGTGAACTCAGAAGAAACTGTTTTCAGATTTATCAAGTATCTCTGTGGATTTTGAACAACTTAATAGAGTGGGAAAAATTTGATTTCATCAGGACTTTGGGGCACGATGGCGCTGCAGCTTATGACCTAATCTTATTGTTTTTAAATAGTGCATTTGAGATGCGTCGTAATATAACGAGTCCTTAGGAAATCACAACAATGTTGGAACAACCGTCTGTAGTTTGTAGTTAGCTCATATATGTAGAATATGTGTAAGACAATTGCTGTGTATCCCCGTGTTGGGGAACGTTTAATGTCTTGTTTCGATCCTAACTTTCCGATTGATATCAGCGTGCAACCATCAGTGGATCCCTGTCGGACCCCAAGGTACTGAAGTGTGGGGTTCCACAGGGGTCTATTCTTGGTCCTGTCCTCTTTATTCTTTATATAAATGACCTTTCAGACTCAATTAGAAACTGTAATGTTATGTTATATGCGGACGACACAGTCCTTTACTGTTCCCATCGAGATGTTGCTGAGATTGAAAGTATTTTGAATCTTGAGATCCTACATATATCACAATGGTTTCAGACAAATAAGCTTAAGCTAAATGCCAGTAAGTACAAATTCATGATCTTCGGTTCACCTTCTAAATTAAAAAAAAATCGAATCCCTTGGAAATTGAAATAGATAATATTATTATTGAACAGGTGACGGTCTTCGAGTACCTGGGTGTCCAACTTAAAAATATTTTATCATGTGCTAGTTATTTTGACTATAGCCCTATCATTCGTAAAGTAAAACCCAAATTATCTGTACTTTGCAGGGCTTCCAGATACTTGGACAGTTAACTTCTATTTATGTCATAAAAGCTCCCATTCTTCCTCACCAAGACTATTGTGATATTGTTTCGGATTCATGTTCGAAAAAATACATATCTAAATTACAAATCCTCCAGAACAGGGCACTGCGCATGATTTTTAGGAGGACCGTAATACGCCCACCTCTGAACTCCATAGGATGGGCGGCTTGCGGTCCCTTCAGGAGCGGCGTATGTTTCATATGGGTATGTATGTTTCAGGCAACTCATAATTCTTGCCCAACTACATCTGTGATAAACTTACTTTCGTAAATCGAGTACATGGTCATGTCACTAAATCAGCATCAACCATGCAGGTCCCTACTTACCCCCCCCCCCCCCCCCCACAATGCTCGCACAAGCGACGGAAAAATGGTAATTGGTATCTCCTTTCGGGGTACAGCATTATGGAACTCTATTCCTCACACTATTAGGAAACTACCCACTCTTTCTCTTTATAAAAGACAATACTATACTTACTTAACCTCCTCATAATTGTCTTAACCCTCCGGGACCTGTTTGATGTCACTTTAGCCCCACTATTATTCTTCCAGGTGCTATTTTCGTGTATTTTATGATGTCAAATTATTGTCTCCTGTATAGTTTATTTTCTCGTGTGTTCAATTTTACTTTAATTTCTACTTTATACTTAATACCTAATATTGTTGTGTTCATATATATCATTGTTTTTCATCTTTAACATGTACCATCCGGGGCCTGGTCGAAGATCATTGTTACGACACTGAGCCAGTGACCCTGGCTTTTTACCACACCGTGTGTATTTGGAAAATGCCAAGAAAACTCATTGTATTCCTGCATTATGATTGTACACTCTTGATCAACACACACACACACACACACACACACACACACACACACACACACACACACACACACACACACACACACAGAGGCCTATATTTATAATTATAATGAATGTTGCAGTTCTAGTCATGCCCTCTTTACTTTAGTTACAGGGATATTGCGGTGATAATTTACAATTTTTAGTTGTTGTATGTAATAAATGTGGACCCATATCAGAAAATATAAAGTTTTTTCCCAACTGGGTAAGCAGATATCAAGTTTTCTTAGATAGGCCTATGTAAATGAGGGGTTGTGATGTCACCTGGACTATACAATGACAGCTGAGTACCGTACAACCAAGGAGGCTACATAGAGAAGGAGTCTGGACTCGGCAATCTCGGTCCTGGCCCATGTTACTTGCGGAATTGGATTAAGGGGCAATAAAACCACAGCGGGTCCCTATCGGCTGATAAGGTGTCGCGTGCCGCACTTCTTGTGTATTGCCGGCAACAGCCATACGGAGCCAGCCGAACGTGTGCCGAGGTAGCATCGGGTCACGTTTCTTCTCGCGAGACAAGCACGAGATTAATGGTGGAAGCGATAGAGAAAGACGCAAAAAAACACGAAGATGGATTTTGAAACGAACATCGATGTTGGAGAAGCAGAAGAAGATTTAAATACTTTGGTTTTGTCAGATCAGGAAGAAGAAATGGACGAAAGTAACTCTGAGGAAGCCCAGCCCCGTCTTTGTTGTAAGAAATGCGGAAAGACTTACCAGCGAGCAAAATGTTTCAAGGCTCACGAGATGACCTGTACAGGGCCCAAACAGCGCAAAGCAACTTCGACAGTCGTCAAAAACAACCGTAAGTTAAAATAGTAGCGTTATAACTTCGTAGGCACTTGAGATCGGTTAACATGCATATTTATTTTGAGTGGTTTTTTATGCTTTTTGGTAGGGAACAATGCGTGTACCTGTATTTTCAAATGTTTACCCTGTCATTGTATTGGTACGGTTTGTAAGATTTGTATTTCTTTCAGTCCACTTAACGTAAGGTTATGTTGACATTACCAATTGTCATAATAATAATGGAGGCTATCATTGGTGTGGTTGGTAAATTGTTGTTATTGTTGCTACATACGTAGAATGGTATCAAAGAGGGGACGTAGAGTTTTGTGCAGCCCTCTTTATTTTATTGTCAATGTCCACAGTCATGATATCAAAGGTACATTTAATAAATCTTATTTTAAAGCAAGTTTGTTTTAATATATTTTCAGGGCAACTAGATGTTATCTACACAACTAAGACAGAGAGGGCAGCTATGTTTGAAAGTGTTCTGAAAGAGAAGAGCACAGACAAAGTCATGGGAATGGTCAAGGGCTCACCAGGACACAGAGCTCAACAGTTAGCCATTGAGCTTTTGGGCTGGGATTGGCTACAGGAGGAACTGGACAACGTAGTGGACATGATTACCAAGCTGATTGTGACCTCAATCAAGACAGGACACGCAACAAAATTCAGCAGCGCTGGGGTCTTGAAAATGCACTCCACCCTCCTATCTGGCAGGATGGACACTGGACTCGCAAAAACTTTCATTTCTCTTGTTACCAAAAGGGTAAACACTGACAGCACAATTTGTAATAGACTGCTGCAACACCTGATTGATGGGATGTCAGTGCAGATCTTCAGAACTTTAAATGTGGCCAAAGCTGCTGCTGCACCTGCACTCACTTTGAACAGCTTGAGCATAGAGGAACAACAGGTGCTTTACTATGCAGTGGGTTATATACCTGTCAAACTGACCCGCAGCTATCAACGTTTCTCAAAAAATAAAGCTGCACTGTTTTACCTTGAGATTGTACAGTCTTGGCAAAGTGAACATTCTGATGTGAGTGATGAGCTACCTCCAGCATTGACAAGCTGGATCAAGGCACAGGATCGTGGTGGGCTTGTTCATGTTACTGCAAGCTTTTACCAGTTCATGGTAGTTGTGGAGCAGCACACTCAAAATATTTTGAACAAAGACACTCTTGCAAAATATTCCAACAAACATGTAGTGGATGAAGTTGTGCTGGACTTGAAAGCTCAAGACCTTGTCTTGGATGCTTGGTACATTCTTTTAGGACATAATGTAGATAGTGTTTTGTTGCTTGAGGGGCTCCTGGAGGATGTCCTCAAATGTTGGGCTAGATCCAAAGGATACCAGGCTGTTCGTGCCTATACATTTGATCGTAAAATGAACAGACTGGGAAATGTTGCCAGAATGGGTCTTCCTGCCTTGCGGAAAATTCTGGACAAATACTAAATTGAGTATGTATTGGTATGGAGCAGAAGTCAACCAGACATCAAAAATACCTCGTATGGGACACTACAATGAACATTTCGTTGAAAAAACCCTAAATCATGATGATCACCATTTTTTTCACATGGATAATTTTGTTCTTCAATAAAAAAATATATTTGTTGCTTTAATTGAAAGTCTCAGTTCTTATTTACTTCAAACTATCTTATTCTGGCCCAAAGCCTCCATAATGCACTATTATGGCTTAACTGATTGTGATCTTCAAATTTAAAAAAAAAAAAAAAAAAAAAAAGAGGGCTTGAAATTAGCACCAGCCAAATGCTGATCAAAAGTAAAGCTTCAAAAGAGAAAAACCTTCTCAACATTGTTAAAAATGGGTGTGGCACACAGGTTTTATGTTTCTTGATTCAAATTGCATATATTCTTTATTAGGACAAGTTAACTAGCACAATTTATGAGATTCAGCAGCCAAGAAAAAAAGACGTGCATTCAACCCAAAAACATAAAAGGGTCCCCTTTTATGTTTTCATGTTGTGAGTCTTTCCCCTCATTGGAGAGATCCTTCAAAAAAAAACAAAAAACCAACAACGGCAATGTAATGCCCTGATGTTCCATTTCCATACTTGTGCAGAAAGCATGGAATTTCCATTATATTCTCCCCATCAAGAGAGACCACCCCTCTTATAAGGCCACTTTTTGGCTGCATTTGGGGTGCCTTGTAAGCGGGGGACCACTGTAGTTGTATAAAAAAAGTAGTAAAACTGATTAATTTTGCAACTTTTATTACAAACATTCAATTGCTATGTCTGTCATATTAGCAGACGCTAAACTTGTAATGGGCTTTTTCCATAGTACCGGTACATACTGATGAATTTTAAATCTTTCACATATAGCAGAATGCAATGGCTGTTGTATCATATAATAAAATTGTAATGAATTTCTCCGTTGCACGGGTACATCTAGTAAACATTTATAACACATAGTCAAATGCAATGGCTGTAAGATCATCTAATAAAATTGTAATGAATTTTTCCATTGCACAGGTACATTTTGTTATTTACAAATTACATTATAGAATATTTACAATTTAAAAACCATCCACTTGCACATCAATACACAATGATTCAGCTGAACAACATTGTATGTATCCTGTCTTTCAATTTGCACAGTGTTTATTTGTAAACATATAAAGTACACCTGAAATCTTGTGATTTTTTTCTTGACCATTTATATTTTCTTAATTGTTTGCAAATGAACATTCAATCATAAAGCCATAACAGTACTTGTTTTACTTTTTACGGTATCGTTTCAACCTATAACCATTTTCCTGGGGTCTATCAAATGTTGCTTGGCAATTACCATGCCGTGGCGCAACTGTCTGAGACTTGGTCAGTAGAAGGCTCAAAAATCTGTGACTGGCATCTGATACTGTTGGGTTATCTCCGTCTCCAACACTTCTCCGTAACTTTGAAAAGAAAATTTCTAATTTATCTTGGTTCAACTTCTCTGGTAAGATGTACCTTCCTTCGCTCTCATTTTCAGACAATAACTTTCTGATTAGCTCAACTGAAGATTTTGTGGTGATTCTTAAACCTTCAATTGTCTGATACGAAAGCAGGAATTTATTTTTTTCTGACTGTGAGAGATCTTGCAAATTTTGAATTTCATTCTCCCATTCCAAAATCCAACCAAGAAAATCCTGGTCTAGCCATGCTAAACGTGGATCATTAATGTCATCATAATATCGCAGGTTCAGGTTTCTTTTGTCCCTGCTTTCTTTCAGATATCGCCCATTTAAACAATCAAACCATTTATTGAACATGCGACAAAAATTAGCAGTCTCTGACATATGTGGCCGGTCTCTGGCTTCAATGGCATTTGCCATGCTGGAGCTTAATATTTGGGCTGCCAAGCGAACTCGCATACGAAGTTGTGGTGACAAGTGAATATGCTCTTCCTTTACTTTATTTAATCTGTTGAGTTGCCTGGCCTGGTCCTCTTCCACCGTGGATACAATATCTGACCAGGAAATGGACTGTCCATTTTTCATCAGAGATTTTGTGTTTGTGTGCCCATGTGAGTTTTCAATGTTATTCCTAGTAGTTTTTAAAAGGTGGGGTACATCACAAATAAAATATATCTCTCTGTCACTGCAATAGATATTTTTAATCTTATAAGTGTTATCTAAATACTGTGTTCCTATCTCTCTGTGGGTTCTAAAAAACTTCCTATTCGGGGATGCACCATCACAAACCCAGGCACGCACTACAAGACCAAGATCTTCCAAAGTTCTGGTTGCAACCCATACAGTGCTCACCAAATCTTCTGCTGAAAAGCCTTTGCAAGGGTACCATACAAATGGAGTATTGTAATGTGCCATGATTCCCCGCACCATAAAAACTATTATGTGACTTGCTACTGCAGGTTCCGGCTCTCCTTCTGTCGAAAGTTTGGACAGTTTTTGTAATTCTTCATTAAAATTGTCTAGAGCACAAAATCCTACCAGTTTCCCACTCCCCTTTTCCATCACAAGACCTGACTTTACTCTCATTTCATCCCATACAAGACAAACATTTTTTTCATAATCTTTCATACTTTCAACACCAATTTCTTCAACAATCATAGCGATGACCTCTGGATTAATATCTGGTGTGGCTTCCGCAAATTTCATATATGAAGTCAATGTGCTGACGTGGGGTAAATGCAAAAATCCGGACTGAGCCAGCTGTCTGTAGGCTGCTGGACTTTTAGCATAGAGTGAGACACACCACCTAATCATCAGGGGATGCCATCGCATCCCATTACTTGATTTTGTATTTAGAAACTTAAGTTGCTGTTCCCACAATATTCGCTGAGGGGAATCTGAAGGCCACATAGCAAATATGCTGGATTCATTTTCTTTAATAATATCGTTCAATATAGCATGTTGTTTACCATCAACAGGCACAGCATCTTTTTCTAACAATGATTTCACCTTACTTTCAAGCCTGGTAATTTTCCTTTTCAAGTTTTTTATAGAGTGGCTCATATTTTGCATTTTTTCAACTTTCTGTTTCTCATTCAGTCGAGAAATAGGACATTTGGATGTAGCTGCAATGCGACTACTAACATCAACTTCAGCATTTTTACGAATGATGGACTCTCTGGCACGCAGATTTGACCTAAAACTTCCCCAACACATTTCACAAACTGTCGCACCATTTTCTGGGAATACTGTACAATTCATACTGTGTATCTGGTTTGCAACTGTATAACCAACCACACTTTTTTGGTCTTTACCAAGCAAAACAGTCTTTCCGCCATCAAAACACTTGTTTACAATGTTTGGGAATTCTGTGTTGGCATTACCAGTGCATGTGTTCATAAGCAAAGAGTCCAGCAACAGTGGTAAACTATTTTCATCCAGGACGTCTGGAAAAGAAATTATTCCCGGTGTGGCACGTCGTACCAGTATACCACGAAAGTACAATCTCCATTTAAAGTCTGAATCGACTTCAAGTTTAAAAACTGTGTCTGCTGTTTTAGTTTCCAGCTTTGCAACCACTGCAATGTCATCTGCACTTAGATCAACCAAGTTTCGATGGCTACATTCTCTGTGTAACAACTCCAAGAAATTTGAGAAATTCTTTCTTTTAATTTGCTGGACATTGTTAATTGGAGCCGGAACTGCATGTTGGGACTGCTCCAAAATTGCTTTGTCTGTCTCCATCACTTCACACTGTGGCTCTGGAAAAACAGGGACATTCCAGTTTACTATCCCACTTTTCTTTTTGGCTTTGATGTCCTTGGCTTTTTTAAGTTTTGTTACACAGGCACCACATATATAAGGTGGCACGTGGTTGAGGTCTGTCAGGACATCAATTCCTGGAAGAAAACAGAATAAAAAATAAATACATAATATTTACAGTGGTCACTAGAGACTGCACAAAGAAAAAGGTGGTTTCACAAAACTCCTGATCTTACCAGCGGGTACCACTACATATTACTCCTGAAGAATTCATGTCAACAACTTTAAGTGCCTTGTAAACAATCAATTTTCCCAAAAATTAAACATTGTACTACAAAATGTCATAAACTTTGATAGAAAATATCTTACAGTTTACTTAAGTCATATTAAAAAAACTGTTATTTTTAATGAATTTTAACTATTAAAACAAAAAATTCAGGTGATTTTATACAGTAAAGTTTAAAGTCAACTTCCTGGATTTTGACACGAACCTAACAAGTAAAAGTATGCTCAGATATGTTACTGTTCAAAATATCTACTCTATATATATACACACACACATATATATATATCTCCATACTGTTTCAGATATAAAACCAATGTTCCAAAAAATCATTGGCTCTGTTGATTTCATATTGTGCCAAATTTACCAAGTAACAAACAAGAAATATAAAGTGTGTAACTTCCCAAGTTTCTTTACTTACCTAGTATTTGTGCAATAACAGATTGGTGTTTCTCCTTTTTTACTGGTATCCCTCTAGGAGGTATTGCACGAGGCTGTCCACATAATCTACAGATGTTGTCATCCATCTTGCGTCTTGATAATCTGTTAAGAACAGTAATCATTATATTTTTCCTTATATTTTGAATAGTCAAGAAGACAAACAAAGAAAAAAAAAAGTGAACAATAGGTGTCCCTGTCAGAAGGAACTACCAATTCAGCTACAACTATGTGCTCTTTAGAATACAGGCAGTCTTTCATGACGGGTATATTAAAATGGACTTGGGAATATGTAACAAACTAACATGGTCCCACAAGACAGGGTTTATGTGATGGTCAGGGCTTACAGTACCAAATATGATGATACATTCTCCAAAAGGGAGACACAAATCAAGGAGGCTAGATAGATCTAGCCTCCTGGCACAAATCATGTAATTTTCACTTTTCTATACATGCCATTCATGTAATATACATTCTCAAATGTAGTGACAAATATACACACTGATATGATTCATCAAATGATCCTGTGTCCAGTTATCATGGAATATAAAGAATACCCTGAATTGTTCTGGAAAATTAGCAAGGACCAAATTAAATTTCAGATCATTTAAAACAGACAAATTCAATCCTGTATGTTGGTAATGACTAACATGCTTGTGATTTCAGAATACTTACCCCCTTCTACTCAATTCTTGGTCTTGATCAATTTACTTTCACTTCAATGCTGGATCTTGACAGCACAACACTGTAAAATATGCAAAGCATATTGATACAATACTTGAGAACACTCATTTCAATTCAGTGTACATGTACATGCAAAAAGTGTTTCATGTATAGGGATTTGGTTATTATATTTTGACTTTTTTTCTTTGTTTAAGCTGCAAGTTTCAACTTTCTGAAGTGGTTTACAAAGTCCAAGTATTCTGGTTGAATTGATACCAAAGGTGCACAGACTCAGGTACCCGTTTTTGGGTGGTCTCTTGGCGCAAAATTTAGCATTTTCTATGGTAACATCACATGTAAGTGACCCAAGGAAAATGTTCAAAGTTGCTGTACAACACAACTGTCAGAATACATACCACTTCTGAAATATTTGCTGGCAGCATGTCATTTTGAACCAAATAAAATGTCATGAACACAACCAAAACCAAAGGGATTTATTTTGTTTTGGGTAATTGAGACGAGAGGTACACATGGACTGGCTGTTACTTGGATATCAATCCATGTCCAAATTATCACGGCAGTTGTTTCACCACACCAGCACTGACTCGTATCTGTTGGTCATTTCTGTTTACCACACCAGCATTGACTGGTATCTAGCCTCCTTGCTCGTATCTGTGGGTCATTTATATGTTTATCAAAGAAATCCATTGCCGTTTTCGACATCATTACTCAACATAGCGTGGGCGATATTACACCAACACAACGAGCATCAAACCAACGCAAGGAAACTCACAAGCCCTCGCCGTTTTCAGCTTATAATGTTGTTTTCCGACGAGTCACGCTCAAAATAACTGCCATGTTTGAAATTGATAGTTCTGCAACTTCACGATTACTTTGGTTAAAATGAAGGGGACTTTTCGGAAAAAGTGTACTTTAATCAATCTTTTTGAGAGACGTGAGTAAAACACATACCTCAAATTTCCCAATGCAGCATAAATTTGTCATTTTTTGTCCGATTTCGATAATTTAAACACCATTCGCAAGGTCTGTATGAGCTCAATCGCGATCTGTAGACAACACGCTTCTTTGCTCGAAAACGAGGCTGCCACAACACCCTATCCTCTCGCCGTCTGGTGGTGTAAATGAGTACCAGATTGAGCTGGCACTGGCAGACCCGAGTGTCCGCGCATGCCTTGGAGTTTGTGTATTGCAAGCAACATCGCCCAGCGCTGATAAGGATCTGCAATTAAGCCCCGGTTCGTTCGCGTCGGCCCTTTGAAAAACAGCGGGATTTAATTGTTTTCACACTTTCCCTTTTGTTTGAAGTATGAAGTCCAGACTCCTTCTCTATGTAGCCTCCTTGGTACAACTCTGACAAAATCATGGAAACCTGACCCAGGTACACATATTCCACGTACTAGTACTATGGATGAAGCAGTGTGTATAGATATAATAAAATTGACTAAACTGAGATATTTATCCATTTAAAGAGGATAAATTTGGAAAGAAAAAAGCAGAAATCAGTACACACAAGCTAACAGCTCCCGTGGTTGTGTTTTCAATTACTGTTCAACGCAGGCGTCAACTAATACACAACAGCGATAAGATCAAAGAGGGTGATTAACAAAGTACACATGTCATTATGATATGTCTCTTAATGTTGTGTATTTCAGCTTGGTGCCCCCCTCAAGGCTTGTTTATTATATATGGAGGCTAGCCCAGGTGACACATCAGAACACCTACTGGAAATATAAAATAGCTCTAACTAAATACTGTTTGAGAAAAAATGTTGAAATTCTGTCAAATGAACTCCTAAAATGACTATTAATGACCAAAAAAAATAAATATAGGCCAAAAAAAAAGAAAGAAAGAAAGAGAGAGAGAGAGAAAAAAAAAATTATCACTGCTGTTCACCTGTAATATTTTGTGAAATTGTGTTTGTAAATTTCTCCAGTGTCATTATTGGCATTTAGCACCATTGATGATTATAATAATGCACATAAAACTTTCTCTTTTTATTTTATTTGAGCTGTTTTTACGACTTCGTCCAAAAAGGTATGCCCATTTATTACCTGACCTATATAAGTTGTTATTACGGCCTCCTCCACAAATTAAGCATATTCCCAGAATCATGGAGCTTTCTACCTCCATGCCAGAACTTAACTCTCCTTTCAGCTTTTGCCTCTGTCCAGCACACAGTGCCCATGTGACATGGGTCAGGAAATGTTTTCAGTGAAGCCGAAACCAACAGGTGGCCATCTGTCAACATCAGTTTTCCTTCAGGGATGAAACCACCATTATATTTACTGTATATTCTCATATTAGCATAAAGGCGTATAACTTTTGTTGCGTCACTTTTTAAAATAAAGTATGCAGTTGGTGTTGTGCAGACATCTTTTATTGAAAACATTCAAAATAAAAAAGGCGAGTCTATAGATAGAATCAAAAGTTATGCCAGTGTTTACCTGTCATAGCCAGGAAACACGTGCTCCGAGCACGGCTTGCCAGCATTACGTCACTGCGTATGAATATGTGATTTGCCCTCTGTTTATAAAACTCATCATGGAAAAAATATCTGTCAAACCATACAACACAAACAGGCTGATAAGCTCATGTAATAGTCTAGCTGAAACAGTGGGTTAATTACAGGCAAATGGCCCCCAAAGGTGTCAGCACACGACAACCAAGAACTATTTAGTGCGGTAACCTGCACCTGATTGGCCGCAATGGTGTATTCATACCTTCATTATGCAAATGACAATTAATATTCATGTTAATTATGCATATGCAATACTGACCCATACAAGTGTAATACTGTGAAAAGAAAATTCAGCTAACTGATATACTTTTTGAAATATAACAGCTTTTCTATGCACTATCACAATGGATTCCCAATGCAATTTTAAGTGTTTTGATCTGACCCCACCAATCAATAAAATTCATTATTTTTTCTTCAAAAATTTGATTTCATCTAAATTTTTTTCACTTGGGTTACATTATTATTATCTGTTTGTAACAAAATAATACAGCTTGCCACAAAAAACCTGGTCAGTGAACCTACATTGACCTTGATACCACCCCCCCCCCCCCTTAAAAATGATGGCTGCTGAGTGGTACACACTGCCTCATTGTTGCTCTAATAAAATTTTAACTATTGATGATACACACTTGTTTGTACACATATATATCAGTCTTATTTCTACCATCAAGTGGTTACAAGGCCATCATGATCACTTTGTAATCCTTCCTAGTTTCCATCTTCATTTATCAAGTAGTTGGGGGCTTTTTCAGCTGTTTTTAAATATGCAAAAATTAAAGTCAATTTCAACATATTTTCCTTTGAAATATCATTCATCCCCATTCAATCTTCTTTTAAAATGGAGAATTTAACCTGAATATCAATTTAAAAGTCACTCTTTCTTCATTTTTCCCCAAAATATGCAAATATCATTGTTGTTTTGGTTAATACATGAAAATCCAGCAATGTACCCTATTGTAAACCATTGACACAATTTAATTGTTTTATTTTACATAAACAAATAAAGATAGCCATCTCAAATGGTTTGATCTGACAAATATAAGTGGTAAGGCAACATTTAGAGCAAATAAATTTGACATGAAAGTGAAATTTTAAAATTTCATCTGTCAACATCAGTTTTCCTTCAGGGATGAAACCACCATTATATTTACTGTATATTCTCATATTAGCATAAAGGCGTATAACTTTTGTTGCGTCACTTTTTAAAATAAAGTATGCAGTTGGTGTTGTGCAGACATCTTTTATTGAAAACATTCAAAATAAAAAAGGCGAGTCTATAGATAGAATCAAAAGTTATGCCAGTGTTTACCTGTCATAGCCAGGAAACACGTGCTCCGAGCACGGCTTGCCAGCATTACGTCACTGCGTATGAATATGTGATTTGCCCTCTGTTTATAAAACTCATCATGGAAAAAATATCTGTCAAACCATACAACACAAACAGGCTGATAAGCTCATGTAATAGTCTAGCTGAAACAGTGGGTTAATTACAGGCAAATGGCCCCCAAAGGTGTCAGCACACGACAACCAAGAACTATTTAGTGCGGTAACCTGCACCTGATTGGCCGCAATGGTGTATTCATACCTTCATTATGCAAATGACAATTAATATTCATGTTAATTATGCATATGCAATACTGACCCATACAAGTGTAATACTGTGAAAAGAAAATTCAGCTAACTGATATACTTTTTGAAATATAACAGCTTTTCTATGCACTATCACAATGGATTCCCAATGCAATTTTAAGTGTTTTGATCTGACCCCACCAATCAATAAAATTCATTATTTTTTCTTCAAAAATTTGATTTCATCTAAATTTTTTTCACTTGGGTTACATTATTATTATCTGTTTGTAACAAAATAATACAGCTTGCCACAAAAAACCTGGTCAGTGAACCTACATTGACCTTGATACCACCCCCCCCCCCCCTTAAAAATGATGGCTGCTGAGTGGTACACACTGCCTCATTGTTGCTCTAATAAAATTTTAACTATTGATGATACACACTTGTTTGTACACATATATATCAGTCTTATTTCTACCATCAAGTGGTTACAAGGCCATCATGATCACTTTGTAATCCTTCCTAGTTTCCATCTTCATTTATCAAGTAGTTGGGGGCTTTTTCAGCTGTTTTTAAATATGCAAAAATTAAAGTCAATTTCAACATATTTTCCTTTGAAATATCATTCATCCCCATTCAATCTTCTTTTAAAATGGAGAATTTAACCTGAATATCAATTTAAAAGTCACTCTTTCTTCATTTTTCCCCAAAATATGCAAATATCATTGTTGTTTTGGTTAATACATGAAAATCCAGCAATGTACCCTATTGTAAACCATTGACACAATTTAATTGTTTTATTTTACATAAACAAATAAAGATAGCCATCTCAAATGGTTTGATCTGACAAATATAAGTGGTAAGGCAACATTTAGAGCAAATAAATTTGACATGAAAGTGAAATTTTAAAATTTCATCTGTCAACATCAGTTTTCCTTCAGGGATGAAACCACCATTATATTTACTGTATATTCTCATATTAGCATAAAGGCGTATAACTTTTGTTGCGTCACTTTTTAAAATAAAGTATGCAGTTGGTGTTGTGCAGACATCTTTTATTGAAAACATTCAAAATAAAAAAGGCGAGTCTATAGATAGAATCAAAAGTTATGCCAGTGTTTACCTGTCATAGCCAGGAAACACGTGCTCCGAGCACGGCTTGCCAGCATTACGTCACTGCGTATGAATATGTGATTTGCCCTCTGTTTATAAAACTCATCATGGAAAAAATATCTGTCAAACCATACAACACAAACAGGCTGATAAGCTCATGTAATAGTCTAGCTGAAACAGTGGGTTAATTACAGGCAAATGGCCCCCAAAGGTGTCAGCACACGACAACCAAGAACTATTTAGTGCGGTAACCTGCACCTGATTGGCCGCAATGGTGTATTCATACCTTCATTATGCAAATGACAATTAATATTCATGTTAATTATGCATATGCAATACTGACCCATACAAGTGTAATACTGTGAAAAGAAAATTCAGCTAACTGATATACTTTTTGAAATATAACAGCTTTTCTATGCACTATCACAATGGATTCCCAATGCAATTTTAAGTGTTTTGATCTGACCCCACCAATCAATAAAATTCATTATTTTTTCTTCAAAAATTTGATTTCATCTAAATTTTTTTCACTTGGGTTACATTATTATTATCTGTTTGTAACAAAATAATACAGCTTGCCACAAAAAACCTGGTCAGTGAACCTACATTGACCTTGATACCACCCCCCCCCCCCCTTAAAAATGATGGCTGCTGAGTGGTACACACTGCCTCATTGTTGCTCTAATAAAATTTTAACTATTGATGATACACACTTGTTTGTACACATATATATCAGTCTTATTTCTACCATCAAGTGGTTACAAGGCCATCATGATCACTTTGTAATCCTTCCTAGTTTCCATCTTCATTTATCAAGTAGTTGGGGGCTTTTTCAGCTGTTTTTAAATATGCAAAAATTAAAGTCAATTTCAACATATTTTCCTTTGAAATATCATTCATCCCCATTCAATCTTCTTTTAAAATGGAGAATTTAACCTGAATATCAATTTAAAAGTCACTCTTTCTTCATTTTTCCCCAAAATATGCAAATATCATTGTTGTTTTGGTTAATACATGAAAATCCAGCAATGTACCCTATTGTAAACCATTGACACAATTTAATTGTTTTATTTTACATAAACAAATAAAGATAGCCATCTCAAATGGTTTGATCTGACAAATATAAGTGGTAAGGCAACATTTAGAGCAAATAAATTTGACATGAAAGTGAAATTTTAAAATTTCATCTGTCAACATCAGTTTTCCTTCAGGGATGAAACCACCATTATATTTACTGTATATTCTCATATTAGCATAAAGGCGTATAACTTTTGTTGCGTCACTTTTTAAAATAAAGTATGCAGTTGGTGTTGTGCAGACATCTTTTATTGAAAACATTCAAAATAAAAAAGGCGAGTCTATAGATAGAATCAAAAGTTATGCCAGTGTTTACCTGTCATAGCCAGGAAACACGTGCTCCGAGCACGGCTTGCCAGCATTACGTCACTGCGTATGAATATGTGATTTGCCCTCTGTTTATAAAACTCATCATGGAAAAAATATCTGTCAAACCATACAACACAAACAGGCTGATAAGCTCATGTAATAGTCTAGCTGAAACAGTGGGTTAATTACAGGCAAATGGCCCCCAAAGGTGTCAGCACACGACAACCAAGAACTATTTAGTGCGGTAACCTGCACCTGATTGGCCGCAATGGTGTATTCATACCTTCATTATGCAAATGACAATTAATATTCATGTTAATTATGCATATGCAATACTGACCCATACAAGTGTAATACTGTGAAAAGAAAATTCAGCTAACTGATATACTTTTTGAAATATAACAGCTTTTCTATGCACTATCACAATGGATTCCCAATGCAATTTTAAGTGTTTTGATCTGACCCCACCAATCAATAAAATTCATTATTTTTTCTTCAAAAATTTGATTTCATCTAAATTTTTTTCACTTGGGTTACATTATTATTATCTGTTTGTAACAAAATAATACAGCTTGCCACAAAAAACCTGGTCAGTGAACCTACATTGACCTTGATACCACCCCCCCCCCCCCTTAAAAATGATGGCTGCTGAGTGGTACACACTGCCTCATTGTTGCTCTAATAAAATTTTAACTATTGATGATACACACTTGTTTGTACACATATATATCAGTCTTATTTCTACCATCAAGTGGTTACAAGGCCATCATGATCACTTTGTAATCCTTCCTAGTTTCCATCTTCATTTATCAAGTAGTTGGGGGCTTTTTCAGCTGTTTTTAAATATGCAAAAATTAAAGTCAATTTCAACATATTTTCCTTTGAAATATCATTCATCCCCATTCAATCTTCTTTTAAAATGGAGAATTTAACCTGAATATCAATTTAAAAGTCACTCTTTCTTCATTTTTCCCCAAAATATGCAAATATCATTGTTGTTTTGGTTAATACATGAAAATCCAGCAATGTACCCTATTGTAAACCATTGACACAATTTAATTGTTTTATTTTACATAAACAAATAAAGATAGCCATCTCAAATGGTTTGATCTGACAAATATAAGTGGTAAGGCAACATTTAGAGCAAATAAATTTGACATGAAAGTGAAATTTTAAAATTTCATCTGTCAACATCAGTTTTCCTTCAGGGATGAAACCACCATTATATTTACTGTATATTCTCATATTAGCATAAAGGCGTATAACTTTTGTTGCGTCACTTTTTAAAATAAAGTATGCAGTTGGTGTTGTGCAGACATCTTTTATTGAAAACATTCAAAATAAAAAAGGCGAGTCTATAGATAGAATCAAAAGTTATGCCAGTGTTTACCTGTCATAGCCAGGAAACACGTGCTCCGAGCACGGCTTGCCAGCATTACGTCACTGCGTATGAATATGTGATTTGCCCTCTGTTTATAAAACTCATCATGGAAAAAATATCTGTCAAACCATACAACACAAACAGGCTGATAAGCTCATGTAATAGTCTAGCTGAAACAGTGGGTTAATTACAGGCAAATGGCCCCCAAAGGTGTCAGCACACGACAACCAAGAACTATTTAGTGCGGTAACCTGCACCTGATTGGCCGCAATGGTGTATTCATACCTTCATTATGCAAATGACAATTAATATTCATGTTAATTATGCATATGCAATACTGACCCATACAAGTGTAATACTGTGAAAAGAAAATTCAGCTAACTGATATACTTTTTGAAATATAACAGCTTTTCTATGCACTATCACAATGGATTCCCAATGCAATTTTAAGTGTTTTGATCTGACCCCACCAATCAATAAAATTCATTATTTTTTCTTCAAAAATTTGATTTCATCTAAATTTTTTTCACTTGGGTTACATTATTATTATCTGTTTGTAACAAAATAATACAGCTTGCCACAAAAAACCTGGTCAGTGAACCTACATTGACCTTGATACCACCCCCCCCCCCCCTTAAAAATGATGGCTGCTGAGTGGTACACACTGCCTCATTGTTGCTCTAATAAAATTTTAACTATTGATGATACACACTTGTTTGTACACATATATATCAGTCTTATTTCTACCATCAAGTGGTTACAAGGCCATCATGATCACTTTGTAATCCTTCCTAGTTTCCATCTTCATTTATCAAGTAGTTGGGGGCTTTTTCAGCTGTTTTTAAATATGCAAAAATTAAAGTCAATTTCAACATATTTTCCTTTGAAATATCATTCATCCCCATTCAATCTTCTTTTAAAATGGAGAATTTAACCTGAATATCAATTTAAAAGTCACTCTTTCTTCATTTTTCCCCAAAATATGCAAATATCATTGTTGTTTTGGTTAATACATGAAAATCCAGCAATGTACCCTATTGTAAACCATTGACACAATTTAATTGTTTTATTTTACATAAACAAATAAAGATAGCCATCTCAAATGGTTTGATCTGACAAATATAAGTGGTAAGGCAACATTTAGAGCAAATAAATTTGACATGAAAGTGAAATTTTAAAATTTCATCTGTCAACATCAGTTTTCCTTCAGGGATGAAACCACCATTATATTTACTGTATATTCTCATATTAGCATAAAGGCGTATAACTTTTGTTGCGTCACTTTTTAAAATAAAGTATGCAGTTGGTGTTGTGCAGACATCTTTTATTGAAAACATTCAAAATAAAAAAGGCGAGTCTATAGATAGAATCAAAAGTTATGCCAGTGTTTACCTGTCATAGCCAGGAAACACGTGCTCCGAGCACGGCTTGCCAGCATTACGTCACTGCGTATGAATATGTGATTTGCCCTCTGTTTATAAAACTCATCATGGAAAAAATATCTGTCAAACCATACAACACAAACAGGCTGATAAGCTCATGTAATAGTCTAGCTGAAACAGTGGGTTAATTACAGGCAAATGGCCCCCAAAGGTGTCAGCACACGACAACCAAGAACTATTTAGTGCGGTAACCTGCACCTGATTGGCCGCAATGGTGTATTCATACCTTCATTATGCAAATGACAATTAATATTCATGTTAATTATGCATATGCAATACTGACCCATACAAGTGTAATACTGTGAAAAGAAAATTCAGCTAACTGATATACTTTTTGAAATATAACAGCTTTTCTATGCACTATCACAATGGATTCCCAATGCAATTTTAAGTGTTTTGATCTGACCCCACCAATCAATAAAATTCATTATTTTTTCTTCAAAAATTTGATTTCATCTAAATTTTTTTCACTTGGGTTACATTATTATTATCTGTTTGTAACAAAATAATACAGCTTGCCACAAAAAACCTGGTCAGTGAACCTACATTGACCTTGATACCACCCCCCCCCCCCCTTAAAAATGATGGCTGCTGAGTGGTACACACTGCCTCATTGTTGCTCTAATAAAATTTTAACTATTGATGATACACACTTGTTTGTACACATATATATCAGTCTTATTTCTACCATCAAGTGGTTACAAGGCCATCATGATCACTTTGTAATCCTTCCTAGTTTCCATCTTCATTTATCAAGTAGTTGGGGGCTTTTTCAGCTGTTTTTAAATATGCAAAAATTAAAGTCAATTTCAACATATTTTCCTTTGAAATATCATTCATCCCCATTCAATCTTCTTTTAAAATGGAGAATTTAACCTGAATATCAATTTAAAAGTCACTCTTTCTTCATTTTTCCCCAAAATATGCAAATATCATTGTTGTTTTGGTTAATACATGAAAATCCAGCAATGTACCCTATTGTAAACCATTGACACAATTTAATTGTTTTATTTTACATAAACAAATAAAGATAGCCATCTCAAATGGTTTGATCTGACAAATATAAGTGGTAAGGCAACATTTAGAGCAAATAAATTTGACATGAAAGTGAAATTTTAAAATTTCATCTGTCAACATCAGTTTTCCTTCAGGGATGAAACCACCATTATATTTACTGTATATTCTCATATTAGCATAAAGGCGTATAACTTTTGTTGCGTCACTTTTTAAAATAAAGTATGCAGTTGGTGTTGTGCAGACATCTTTTATTGAAAACATTCAAAATAAAAAAGGCGAGTCTATAGATAGAATCAAAAGTTATGCCAGTGTTTACCTGTCATAGCCAGGAAACACGTGCTCCGAGCACGGCTTGCCAGCATTACGTCACTGCGTATGAATATGTGATTTGCCCTCTGTTTATAAAACTCATCATGGAAAAAATATCTGTCAAACCATACAACACAAACAGGCTGATAAGCTCATGTAATAGTCTAGCTGAAACAGTGGGTTAATTACAGGCAAATGGCCCCCAAAGGTGTCAGCACACGACAACCAAGAACTATTTAGTGCGGTAACCTGCACCTGATTGGCCGCAATGGTGTATTCATACCTTCATTATGCAAATGACAATTAATATTCATGTTAATTATGCATATGCAATACTGACCCATACAAGTGTAATACTGTGAAAAGAAAATTCAGCTAACTGATATACTTTTTGAAATATAACAGCTTTTCTATGCACTATCACAATGGATTCCCAATGCAATTTTAAGTGTTTTGATCTGACCCCACCAATCAATAAAATTCATTATTTTTTCTTCAAAAATTTGATTTCATCTAAATTTTTTTCACTTGGGTTACATTATTATTATCTGTTTGTAACAAAATAATACAGCTTGCCACAAAAAACCTGGTCAGTGAACCTACATTGACCTTGATACCACCCCCCCCCCCCCTTAAAAATGATGGCTGCTGAGTGGTACACACTGCCTCATTGTTGCTCTAATAAAATTTTAACTATTGATGATACACACTTGTTTGTACACATATATATCAGTCTTATTTCTACCATCAAGTGGTTACAAGGCCATCATGATCACTTTGTAATCCTTCCTAGTTTCCATCTTCATTTATCAAGTAGTTGGGGGCTTTTTCAGCTGTTTTTAAATATGCAAAAATTAAAGTCAATTTCAACATATTTTCCTTTGAAATATCATTCATCCCCATTCAATCTTCTTTTAAAATGGAGAATTTAACCTGAATATCAATTTAAAAGTCACTCTTTCTTCATTTTTCCCCAAAATATGCAAATATCATTGTTGTTTTGGTTAATACATGAAAATCCAGCAATGTACCCTATTGTAAACCATTGACACAATTTAATTGTTTTATTTTACATAAACAAATAAAGATAGCCATCTCAAATGGTTTGATCTGACAAATATAAGTGGTAAGGCAACATTTAGAGCAAATAAATTTGACATGAAAGTGAAATTTTAAAATTTCATCTGTCAACATCAGTTTTCCTTCAGGGATGAAACCACCATTATATTTACTGTATATTCTCATATTAGCATAAAGGCGTATAACTTTTGTTGCGTCACTTTTTAAAATAAAGTATGCAGTTGGTGTTGTGCAGACATCTTTTATTGAAAACATTCAAAATAAAAAAGGCGAGTCTATAGATAGAATCAAAAGTTATGCCAGTGTTTACCTGTCATAGCCAGGAAACACGTGCTCCGAGCACGGCTTGCCAGCATTACGTCACTGCGTATGAATATGTGATTTGCCCTCTGTTTATAAAACTCATCATGGAAAAAATATCTGTCAAACCATACAACACAAACAGGCTGATAAGCTCATGTAATAGTCTAGCTGAAACAGTGGGTTAATTACAGGCAAATGGCCCCCAAAGGTGTCAGCACACGACAACCAAGAACTATTTAGTGCGGTAACCTGCACCTGATTGGCCGCAATGGTGTATTCATACCTTCATTATGCAAATGACAATTAATATTCATGTTAATTATGCATATGCAATACTGACCCATACAAGTGTAATACTGTGAAAAGAAAATTCAGCTAACTGATATACTTTTTGAAATATAACAGCTTTTCTATGCACTATCACAATGGATTCCCAATGCAATTTTAAGTGTTTTGATCTGACCCCACCAATCAATAAAATTCATTATTTTTTCTTCAAAAATTTGATTTCATCTAAATTTTTTTCACTTGGGTTACATTATTATTATCTGTTTGTAACAAAATAATACAGCTTGCCACAAAAAACCTGGTCAGTGAACCTACATTGACCTTGATACCACCCCCCCCCCCCCTTAAAAATGATGGCTGCTGAGTGGTACACACTGCCTCATTGTTGCTCTAATAAAATTTTAACTATTGATGATACACACTTGTTTGTACACATATATATCAGTCTTATTTCTACCATCAAGTGGTTACAAGGCCATCATGATCACTTTGTAATCCTTCCTAGTTTCCATCTTCATTTATCAAGTAGTTGGGGGCTTTTTCAGCTGTTTTTAAATATGCAAAAATTAAAGTCAATTTCAACATATTTTCCTTTGAAATATCATTCATCCCCATTCAATCTTCTTTTAAAATGGAGAATTTAACCTGAATATCAATTTAAAAGTCACTCTTTCTTCATTTTTCCCCAAAATATGCAAATATCATTGTTGTTTTGGTTAATACATGAAAATCCAGCAATGTACCCTATTGTAAACCATTGACACAATTTAATTGTTTTATTTTACATAAACAAATAAAGATAGCCATCTCAAATGGTTTGATCTGACAAATATAAGTGGTAAGGCAACATTTAGAGCAAATAAATTTGACATGAAAGTGAAATTTTAAAATTTCATCTGTCAACATCAGTTTTCCTTCAGGGATGAAACCACCATTATATTTACTGTATATTCTCATATTAGCATAAAGGCGTATAACTTTTGTTGCGTCACTTTTTAAAATAAAGTATGCAGTTGGTGTTGTGCAGACATCTTTTATTGAAAACATTCAAAATAAAAAAGGCGAGTCTATAGATAGAATCAAAAGTTATGCCAGTGTTTACCTGTCATAGCCAGGAAACACGTGCTCCGAGCACGGCTTGCCAGCATTACGTCACTGCGTATGAATATGTGATTTGCCCTCTGTTTATAAAACTCATCATGGAAAAAATATCTGTCAAACCATACAACACAAACAGGCTGATAAGCTCATGTAATAGTCTAGCTGAAACAGTGGGTTAATTACAGGCAAATGGCCCCCAAAGGTGTCAGCACACGACAACCAAGAACTATTTAGTGCGGTAACCTGCACCTGATTGGCCGCAATGGTGTATTCATACCTTCATTATGCAAATGACAATTAATATTCATGTTAATTATGCATATGCAATACTGACCCATACAAGTGTAATACTGTGAAAAGAAAATTCAGCTAACTGATATACTTTTTGAAATATAACAGCTTTTCTATGCACTATCACAATGGATTCCCAATGCAATTTTAAGTGTTTTGATCTGACCCCACCAATCAATAAAATTCATTATTTTTTCTTCAAAAATTTGATTTCATCTAAATTTTTTTCACTTGGGTTACATTATTATTATCTGTTTGTAACAAAATAATACAGCTTGCCACAAAAAACCTGGTCAGTGAACCTACATTGACCTTGATACCACCCCCCCCCCCCCTTAAAAATGATGGCTGCTGAGTGGTACACACTGCCTCATTGTTGCTCTAATAAAATTTTAACTATTGATGATACACACTTGTTTGTACACATATATATCAGTCTTATTTCTACCATCAAGTGGTTACAAGGCCATCATGATCACTTTGTAATCCTTCCTAGTTTCCATCTTCATTTATCAAGTAGTTGGGGGCTTTTTCAGCTGTTTTTAAATATGCAAAAATTAAAGTCAATTTCAACATATTTTCCTTTGAAATATCATTCATCCCCATTCAATCTTCTTTTAAAATGGAGAATTTAACCTGAATATCAATTTAAAAGTCACTCTTTCTTCATTTTTCCCCAAAATATGCAAATATCATTGTTGTTTTGGTTAATACATGAAAATCCAGCAATGTACCCTATTGTAAACCATTGACACAATTTAATTGTTTTATTTTACATAAACAAATAAAGATAGCCATCTCAAATGGTTTGATCTGACAAATATAAGTGGTAAGGCAACATTTAGAGCAAATAAATTTGACATGAAAGTGAAATTTTAAAATTTCATCTGTCAACATCAGTTTTCCTTCAGGGATGAAACCACCATTATATTTACTGTATATTCTCATATTAGCATAAAGGCGTATAACTTTTGTTGCGTCACTTTTTAAAATAAAGTATGCAGTTGGTGTTGTGCAGACATCTTTTATTGAAAACATTCAAAATAAAAAAGGCGAGTCTATAGATAGAATCAAAAGTTATGCCAGTGTTTACCTGTCATAGCCAGGAAACACGTGCTCCGAGCACGGCTTGCCAGCATTACGTCACTGCGTATGAATATGTGATTTGCCCTCTGTTTATAAAACTCATCATGGAAAAAATATCTGTCAAACCATACAACACAAACAGGCTGATAAGCTCATGTAATAGTCTAGCTGAAACAGTGGGTTAATTACAGGCAAATGGCCCCCAAAGGTGTCAGCACACGACAACCAAGAACTATTTAGTGCGGTAACCTGCACCTGATTGGCCGCAATGGTGTATTCATACCTTCATTATGCAAATGACAATTAATATTCATGTTAATTATGCATATGCAATACTGACCCATACAAGTGTAATACTGTGAAAAGAAAATTCAGCTAACTGATATACTTTTTGAAATATAACAGCTTTTCTATGCACTATCACAATGGATTCCCAATGCAATTTTAAGTGTTTTGATCTGACCCCACCAATCAATAAAATTCATTATTTTTTCTTCAAAAATTTGATTTCATCTAAATTTTTTTCACTTGGGTTACATTATTATTATCTGTTTGTAACAAAATAATACAGCTTGCCACAAAAAACCTGGTCAGTGAACCTACATTGACCTTGATACCACCCCCCCCCCCCCTTAAAAATGATGGCTGCTGAGTGGTACACACTGCCTCATTGTTGCTCTAATAAAATTTTAACTATTGATGATACACACTTGTTTGTACACATATATATCAGTCTTATTTCTACCATCAAGTGGTTACAAGGCCATCATGATCACTTTGTAATCCTTCCTAGTTTCCATCTTCATTTATCAAGTAGTTGGGGGCTTTTTCAGCTGTTTTTAAATATGCAAAAATTAAAGTCAATTTCAACATATTTTCCTTTGAAATATCATTCATCCCCATTCAATCTTCTTTTAAAATGGAGAATTTAACCTGAATATCAATTTAAAAGTCACTCTTTCTTCATTTTTCCCCAAAATATGCAAATATCATTGTTGTTTTGGTTAATACATGAAAATCCAGCAATGTACCCTATTGTAAACCATTGACACAATTTAATTGTTTTATTTTACATAAACAAATAAAGATAGCCATCTCAAATGGTTTGATCTGACAAATATAAGTGGTAAGGCAACATTTAGAGCAAATAAATTTGACATGAAAGTGAAATTTTAAAATTTCATCTGTCAACATCAGTTTTCCTTCAGGGATGAAACCACCATTATATTTACTGTATATTCTCATATTAGCATAAAGGCGTATAACTTTTGTTGCGTCACTTTTTAAAATAAAGTATGCAGTTGGTGTTGTGCAGACATCTTTTATTGAAAACATTCAAAATAAAAAAGGCGAGTCTATAGATAGAATCAAAAGTTATGCCAGTGTTTACCTGTCATAGCCAGGAAACACGTGCTCCGAGCACGGCTTGCCAGCATTACGTCACTGCGTATGAATATGTGATTTGCCCTCTGTTTATAAAACTCATCATGGAAAAAATATCTGTCAAACCATACAACACAAACAGGCTGATAAGCTCATGTAATAGTCTAGCTGAAACAGTGGGTTAATTACAGGCAAATGGCCCCCAAAGGTGTCAGCACACGACAACCAAGAACTATTTAGTGCGGTAACCTGCACCTGATTGGCCGCAATGGTGTATTCATACCTTCATTATGCAAATGACAATTAATATTCATGTTAATTATGCATATGCAATACTGACCCATACAAGTGTAATACTGTGAAAAGAAAATTCAGCTAACTGATATACTTTTTGAAATATAACAGCTTTTCTATGCACTATCACAATGGATTCCCAATGCAATTTTAAGTGTTTTGATCTGACCCCACCAATCAATAAAATTCATTATTTTTTCTTCAAAAATTTGATTTCATCTAAATTTTTTTCACTTGGGTTACATTATTATTATCTGTTTGTAACAAAATAATACAGCTTGCCACAAAAAACCTGGTCAGTGAACCTACATTGACCTTGATACCACCCCCCCCCCCCCTTAAAAATGATGGCTGCTGAGTGGTACACACTGCCTCATTGTTGCTCTAATAAAATTTTAACTATTGATGATACACACTTGTTTGTACACATATATATCAGTCTTATTTCTACCATCAAGTGGTTACAAGGCCATCATGATCACTTTGTAATCCTTCCTAGTTTCCATCTTCATTTATCAAGTAGTTGGGGGCTTTTTCAGCTGTTTTTAAATATGCAAAAATTAAAGTCAATTTCAACATATTTTCCTTTGAAATATCATTCATCCCCATTCAATCTTCTTTTAAAATGGAGAATTTAACCTGAATATCAATTTAAAAGTCACTCTTTCTTCATTTTTCCCCAAAATATGCAAATATCATTGTTGTTTTGGTTAATACATGAAAATCCAGCAATGTACCCTATTGTAAACCATTGACACAATTTAATTGTTTTATTTTACATAAACAAATAAAGATAGCCATCTCAAATGGTTTGATCTGACAAATATAAGTGGTAAGGCAACATTTAGAGCAAATAAATTTGACATGAAAGTGAAATTTTAAAATTTCATCTGTCAACATCAGTTTTCCTTCAGGGATGAAACCACCATTATATTTACTGTATATTCTCATATTAGCATAAAGGCGTATAACTTTTGTTGCGTCACTTTTTAAAATAAAGTATGCAGTTGGTGTTGTGCAGACATCTTTTATTGAAAACATTCAAAATAAAAAAGGCGAGTCTATAGATAGAATCAAAAGTTATGCCAGTGTTTACCTGTCATAGCCAGGAAACACGTGCTCCGAGCACGGCTTGCCAGCATTACGTCACTGCGTATGAATATGTGATTTGCCCTCTGTTTATAAAACTCATCATGGAAAAAATATCTGTCAAACCATACAACACAAACAGGCTGATAAGCTCATGTAATAGTCTAGCTGAAACAGTGGGTTAATTACAGGCAAATGGCCCCCAAAGGTGTCAGCACACGACAACCAAGAACTATTTAGTGCGGTAACCTGCACCTGATTGGCCGCAATGGTGTATTCATACCTTCATTATGCAAATGACAATTAATATTCATGTTAATTATGCATATGCAATACTGACCCATACAAGTGTAATACTGTGAAAAGAAAATTCAGCTAACTGATATACTTTTTGAAATATAACAGCTTTTCTATGCACTATCACAATGGATTCCCAATGCAATTTTAAGTGTTTTGATCTGACCCCACCAATCAATAAAATTCATTATTTTTTCTTCAAAAATTTGATTTCATCTAAATTTTTTTCACTTGGGTTACATTATTATTATCTGTTTGTAACAAAATAATACAGCTTGCCACAAAAAACCTGGTCAGTGAACCTACATTGACCTTGATACCACCCCCCCCCCCCCTTAAAAATGATGGCTGCTGAGTGGTACACACTGCCTCATTGTTGCTCTAATAAAATTTTAACTATTGATGATACACACTTGTTTGTACACATATATATCAGTCTTATTTCTACCATCAAGTGGTTACAAGGCCATCATGATCACTTTGTAATCCTTCCTAGTTTCCATCTTCATTTATCAAGTAGTTGGGGGCTTTTTCAGCTGTTTTTAAATATGCAAAAATTAAAGTCAATTTCAACATATTTTCCTTTGAAATATCATTCATCCCCATTCAATCTTCTTTTAAAATGGAGAATTTAACCTGAATATCAATTTAAAAGTCACTCTTTCTTCATTTTTCCCCAAAATATGCAAATATCATTGTTGTTTTGGTTAATACATGAAAATCCAGCAATGTACCCTATTGTAAACCATTGACACAATTTAATTGTTTTATTTTACATAAACAAATAAAGATAGCCATCTCAAATGGTTTGATCTGACAAATATAAGTGGTAAGGCAACATTTAGAGCAAATAAATTTGACATGAAAGTGAAATTTTAAAATTTCATCTGTCAACATCAGTTTTCCTTCAGGGATGAAACCACCATTATATTTACTGTATATTCTCATATTAGCATAAAGGCGTATAACTTTTGTTGCGTCACTTTTTAAAATAAAGTATGCAGTTGGTGTTGTGCAGACATCTTTTATTGAAAACATTCAAAATAAAAAAGGCGAGTCTATAGATAGAATCAAAAGTTATGCCAGTGTTTACCTGTCATAGCCAGGAAACACGTGCTCCGAGCACGGCTTGCCAGCATTACGTCACTGCGTATGAATATGTGATTTGCCCTCTGTTTATAAAACTCATCATGGAAAAAATATCTGTCAAACCATACAACACAAACAGGCTGATAAGCTCATGTAATAGTCTAGCTGAAACAGTGGGTTAATTACAGGCAAATGGCCCCCAAAGGTGTCAGCACACGACAACCAAGAACTATTTAGTGCGGTAACCTGCACCTGATTGGCCGCAATGGTGTATTCATACCTTCATTATGCAAATGACAATTAATATTCATGTTAATTATGCATATGCAATACTGACCCATACAAGTGTAATACTGTGAAAAGAAAATTCAGCTAACTGATATACTTTTTGAAATATAACAGCTTTTCTATGCACTATCACAATGGATTCCCAATGCAATTTTAAGTGTTTTGATCTGACCCCACCAATCAATAAAATTCATTATTTTTTCTTCAAAAATTTGATTTCATCTAAATTTTTTTCACTTGGGTTACATTATTATTATCTGTTTGTAACAAAATAATACAGCTTGCCACAAAAAACCTGGTCAGTGAACCTACATTGACCTTGATACCACCCCCCCCCCCCCTTAAAAATGATGGCTGCTGAGTGGTACACACTGCCTCATTGTTGCTCTAATAAAATTTTAACTATTGATGATACACACTTGTTTGTACACATATATATCAGTCTTATTTCTACCATCAAGTGGTTACAAGGCCATCATGATCACTTTGTAATCCTTCCTAGTTTCCATCTTCATTTATCAAGTAGTTGGGGGCTTTTTCAGCTGTTTTTAAATATGCAAAAATTAAAGTCAATTTCAACATATTTTCCTTTGAAATATCATTCATCCCCATTCAATCTTCTTTTAAAATGGAGAATTTAACCTGAATATCAATTTAAAAGTCACTCTTTCTTCATTTTTCCCCAAAATATGCAAATATCATTGTTGTTTTGGTTAATACATGAAAATCCAGCAATGTACCCTATTGTAAACCATTGACACAATTTAATTGTTTTATTTTACATAAACAAATAAAGATAGCCATCTCAAATGGTTTGATCTGACAAATATAAGTGGTAAGGCAACATTTAGAGCAAATAAATTTGACATGAAAGTGAAATTTTAAAATTTCATCTGTCAACATCAGTTTTCCTTCAGGGATGAAACCACCATTATATTTACTGTATATTCTCATATTAGCATAAAGGCGTATAACTTTTGTTGCGTCACTTTTTAAAATAAAGTATGCAGTTGGTGTTGTGCAGACATCTTTTATTGAAAACATTCAAAATAAAAAAGGCGAGTCTATAGATAGAATCAAAAGTTATGCCAGTGTTTACCTGTCATAGCCAGGAAACACGTGCTCCGAGCACGGCTTGCCAGCATTACGTCACTGCGTATGAATATGTGATTTGCCCTCTGTTTATAAAACTCATCATGGAAAAAATATCTGTCAAACCATACAACACAAACAGGCTGATAAGCTCATGTAATAGTCTAGCTGAAACAGTGGGTTAATTACAGGCAAATGGCCCCCAAAGGTGTCAGCACACGACAACCAAGAACTATTTAGTGCGGTAACCTGCACCTGATTGGCCGCAATGGTGTATTCATACCTTCATTATGCAAATGACAATTAATATTCATGTTAATTATGCATATGCAATACTGACCCATACAAGTGTAATACTGTGAAAAGAAAATTCAGCTAACTGATATACTTTTTGAAATATAACAGCTTTTCTATGCACTATCACAATGGATTCCCAATGCAATTTTAAGTGTTTTGATCTGACCCCACCAATCAATAAAATTCATTATTTTTTCTTCAAAAATTTGATTTCATCTAAATTTTTTTCACTTGGGTTACATTATTATTATCTGTTTGTAACAAAATAATACAGCTTGCCACAAAAAACCTGGTCAGTGAACCTACATTGACCTTGATACCACCCCCCCCCCCCCTTAAAAATGATGGCTGCTGAGTGGTACACACTGCCTCATTGTTGCTCTAATAAAATTTTAACTATTGATGATACACACTTGTTTGTACACATATATATCAGTCTTATTTCTACCATCAAGTGGTTACAAGGCCATCATGATCACTTTGTAATCCTTCCTAGTTTCCATCTTCATTTATCAAGTAGTTGGGGGCTTTTTCAGCTGTTTTTAAATATGCAAAAATTAAAGTCAATTTCAACATATTTTCCTTTGAAATATCATTCATCCCCATTCAATCTTCTTTTAAAATGGAGAATTTAACCTGAATATCAATTTAAAAGTCACTCTTTCTTCATTTTTCCCCAAAATATGCAAATATCATTGTTGTTTTGGTTAATACATGAAAATCCAGCAATGTACCCTATTGTAAACCATTGACACAATTTAATTGTTTTATTTTACATAAACAAATAAAGATAGCCATCTCAAATGGTTTGATCTGACAAATATAAGTGGTAAGGCAACATTTAGAGCAAATAAATTTGACATGAAAGTGAAATTTTAAAATTTCATCTGTCAACATCAGTTTTCCTTCAGGGATGAAACCACCATTATATTTACTGTATATTCTCATATTAGCATAAAGGCGTATAACTTTTGTTGCGTCACTTTTTAAAATAAAGTATGCAGTTGGTGTTGTGCAGACATCTTTTATTGAAAACATTCAAAATAAAAAAGGCGAGTCTATAGATAGAATCAAAAGTTATGCCAGTGTTTACCTGTCATAGCCAGGAAACACGTGCTCCGAGCACGGCTTGCCAGCATTACGTCACTGCGTATGAATATGTGATTTGCCCTCTGTTTATAAAACTCATCATGGAAAAAATATCTGTCAAACCATACAACACAAACAGGCTGATAAGCTCATGTAATAGTCTAGCTGAAACAGTGGGTTAATTACAGGCAAATGGCCCCCAAAGGTGTCAGCACACGACAACCAAGAACTATTTAGTGCGGTAACCTGCACCTGATTGGCCGCAATGGTGTATTCATACCTTCATTATGCAAATGACAATTAATATTCATGTTAATTATGCATATGCAATACTGACCCATACAAGTGTAATACTGTGAAAAGAAAATTCAGCTAACTGATATACTTTTTGAAATATAACAGCTTTTCTATGCACTATCACAATGGATTCCCAATGCAATTTTAAGTGTTTTGATCTGACCCCACCAATCAATAAAATTCATTATTTTTTCTTCAAAAATTTGATTTCATCTAAATTTTTTTCACTTGGGTTACATTATTATTATCTGTTTGTAACAAAATAATACAGCTTGCCACAAAAAACCTGGTCAGTGAACCTACATTGACCTTGATACCACCCCCCCCCCCCCTTAAAAATGATGGCTGCTGAGTGGTACACACTGCCTCATTGTTGCTCTAATAAAATTTTAACTATTGATGATACACACTTGTTTGTACACATATATATCAGTCTTATTTCTACCATCAAGTGGTTACAAGGCCATCATGATCACTTTGTAATCCTTCCTAGTTTCCATCTTCATTTATCAAGTAGTTGGGGGCTTTTTCAGCTGTTTTTAAATATGCAAAAATTAAAGTCAATTTCAACATATTTTCCTTTGAAATATCATTCATCCCCATTCAATCTTCTTTTAAAATGGAGAATTTAACCTGAATATCAATTTAAAAGTCACTCTTTCTTCATTTTTCCCCAAAATATGCAAATATCATTGTTGTTTTGGTTAATACATGAAAATCCAGCAATGTACCCTATTGTAAACCATTGACACAATTTAATTGTTTTATTTTACATAAACAAATAAAGATAGCCATCTCAAATGGTTTGATCTGACAAATATAAGTGGTAAGGCAACATTTAGAGCAAATAAATTTGACATGAAAGTGAAATTTTAAAATTTCATCTGTCAACATCAGTTTTCCTTCAGGGATGAAACCACCATTATATTTACTGTATATTCTCATATTAGCATAAAGGCGTATAACTTTTGTTGCGTCACTTTTTAAAATAAAGTATGCAGTTGGTGTTGTGCAGACATCTTTTATTGAAAACATTCAAAATAAAAAAGGCGAGTCTATAGATAGAATCAAAAGTTATGCCAGTGTTTACCTGTCATAGCCAGGAAACACGTGCTCCGAGCACGGCTTGCCAGCATTACGTCACTGCGTATGAATATGTGATTTGCCCTCTGTTTATAAAACTCATCATGGAAAAAATATCTGTCAAACCATACAACACAAACAGGCTGATAAGCTCATGTAATAGTCTAGCTGAAACAGTGGGTTAATTACAGGCAAATGGCCCCCAAAGGTGTCAGCACACGACAACCAAGAACTATTTAGTGCGGTAACCTGCACCTGATTGGCCGCAATGGTGTATTCATACCTTCATTATGCAAATGACAATTAATATTCATGTTAATTATGCATATGCAATACTGACCCATACAAGTGTAATACTGTGAAAAGAAAATTCAGCTAACTGATATACTTTTTGAAATATAACAGCTTTTCTATGCACTATCACAATGGATTCCCAATGCAATTTTAAGTGTTTTGATCTGACCCCACCAATCAATAAAATTCATTATTTTTTCTTCAAAAATTTGATTTCATCTAAATTTTTTTCACTTGGGTTACATTATTATTATCTGTTTGTAACAAAATAATACAGCTTGCCACAAAAAACCTGGTCAGTGAACCTACATTGACCTTGATACCACCCCCCCCCCCCCTTAAAAATGATGGCTGCTGAGTGGTACACACTGCCTCATTGTTGCTCTAATAAAATTTTAACTATTGATGATACACACTTGTTTGTACACATATATATCAGTCTTATTTCTACCATCAAGTGGTTACAAGGCCATCATGATCACTTTGTAATCCTTCCTAGTTTCCATCTTCATTTATCAAGTAGTTGGGGGCTTTTTCAGCTGTTTTTAAATATGCAAAAATTAAAGTCAATTTCAACATATTTTCCTTTGAAATATCATTCATCCCCATTCAATCTTCTTTTAAAATGGAGAATTTAACCTGAATATCAATTTAAAAGTCACTCTTTCTTCATTTTTCCCCAAAATATGCAAATATCATTGTTGTTTTGGTTAATACATGAAAATCCAGCAATGTACCCTATTGTAAACCATTGACACAATTTAATTGTTTTATTTTACATAAACAAATAAAGATAGCCATCTCAAATGGTTTGATCTGACAAATATAAGTGGTAAGGCAACATTTAGAGCAAATAAATTTGACATGAAAGTGAAATTTTAAAATTTCATCTGTCAACATCAGTTTTCCTTCAGGGATGAAACCACCATTATATTTACTGTATATTCTCATATTAGCATAAAGGCGTATAACTTTTGTTGCGTCACTTTTTAAAATAAAGTATGCAGTTGGTGTTGTGCAGACATCTTTTATTGAAAACATTCAAAATAAAAAAGGCGAGTCTATAGATAGAATCAAAAGTTATGCCAGTGTTTACCTGTCATAGCCAGGAAACACGTGCTCCGAGCACGGCTTGCCAGCATTACGTCACTGCGTATGAATATGTGATTTGCCCTCTGTTTATAAAACTCATCATGGAAAAAATATCTGTCAAACCATACAACACAAACAGGCTGATAAGCTCATGTAATAGTCTAGCTGAAACAGTGGGTTAATTACAGGCAAATGGCCCCCAAAGGTGTCAGCACACGACAACCAAGAACTATTTAGTGCGGTAACCTGCACCTGATTGGCCGCAATGGTGTATTCATACCAGAGAAAGGTGATGACGCATATCGCGTACAAAAATGTGAATTTTTCGTCATTAACTCACGCAATTCGGTAGGAACAATGATAACATAATGTTTGGGAATTACGGAGGAAACAGGTGAGCTACATACACTGGTACTAAATCAAGAAAAAGCAATGAAAAAACATGATGACGCGAAGAATTTGGCAGGATGGGTCGTTGAGCGATAATAGGAGTTTCAAGCAAATTTGTGTGCAAGGTGTAAACAAGGTGTCAGCTGAGTAAACAAAACATTCTTCTGATTTCGTAGAATATGTGTTCTTTTCTCGCATGCAGCAAATTTGAATGTAAAAGTCCGGACTCAGGACAACAAACTAAAGATGAAAATCGTAAGTCTGTAAGTTACAGCGTGAAGGAAGACGGATACGAATAGTTTTTGCTGAAGTATTTATCTATCACAACACACTATAACAAGTAGAACATGATTAAAGCGCAACAGCATCACGTACAGAAAAAAAAATAATGAAAATTGCAGATTTCTAGTACATATAATGAAGGTGTACACCTTTGAAAATCAACACCAAACACAATACAAAAATAAACTATGAATACCAAAATGAACAATCAATCATCAATCAAAACAAAGCTGGGACCCCAGACGGCACAGTGTCATGCTCTGTGCATCTACAACTCCAGGTAACTTAATGATTAATAATTTTTTTTTTTTTTTTTTAATATATTCATTTTCACTGGGTTACCCAATAATACATAATTTAACTAATCTGGGGGGTTCTCCAGACACGGAAACGCACAAAATGATATAAACAAAATGCATAGGACAATACAATGTACAAACGTGACTATGCACTTAGCTAGACACGCTGATTGATTGATTGATTGATTGATTGATTGATTGATTTTATTCATCATATAGATCAGGTACAACTAAACATAAGACAGTATGACATTGAAATATAAATACGCGTCATAACCAATAAAAGAAATAAAGCACATTATAACCTGAAACTATAGCAATTAAGCTTGGCTTATTTCCATAGCGGTCCCAGAGATATTAGATCTAAAATAATTTATCAATATCAATAAAAATATCACTTTCAAGATGTAAAATCTTTCAATAAAAAAAACCCAACTAATATATATAATTACTAAAAATGAAAAAGAATTGTACCAGTAATATGATTAAAGCGCCACTGCATCGCGTACTGTAATACAATTAAATAACAAACTCAAAATTCAACATTCCAATCCAATCAAAAACATGCATATATACACAATAGACTTATAAACAAGTAAATACATTCTCAGCACAGGGAGCGACTGAAGCGGTGGTTATAGCCCGACTGTATTGATAGATGCATTCTGCTGGGCGCAGCCAAAGCACCCAGGTTGCATACTCACACTGCCACTGTGGAGCCGCCAGTGCGCCCAGCAGCTCAGATGTTCCTTCCCACCTTGTCATTTTCGACCTGCCTGTGGAGGGTTGACCCATATGTGAGCATTATACATGTATTGTTACAGATCTGTTGGATAAACCAATGATCTGAGTTATGAATATGCAAGTAAAACACTATGGAGAACATGGTTGTAGTAAAGGAATATGCATTGAATATAATATAAATACACTACAATGGTATATGCTGATTTTGACATACATATGGGATAAGATGCTACTCAGCTACAATATAAATCGGTGTGTTTCAACAATAAAATTTTGCATTGCTCTGAAAATTACTGTATTGTATTCTTCTGAAAGTTCTTTACTCCCAAATAATAAGATACTACATAGTCCGTCACTTGCAACATGTATGATAAGGTTTGGATTAACACCAGGGGCTAACAAAGGAGTGATGATAAGCAGGAGCTTCTTTCTTTCCTGGACGTATTTAGGGCAGTAGAGAAAAAAAAATGTTTAAAATCCTCAGTTGGGTGGGAGCAGGCACAAGTGGCCTGTTGAATGATATTTACTCTATGGAGATCAGAATTGAGTCTAGAAAAACCTAATCGGATTTACCCCCCCCCCCCCAATCGTAATTGGTTATGACAGATGCTAGCAAATCTCTGATCATGGAAGTAGAAATCGGGAGCAGTGTGGCTCCCAAGCAGAGTGGCTTTGAGTTTCGACTTAAAGATCTGTAGGGAAAGGGAGTTAAGGATATCAGTGGGGAGATTGTTCCATAGTTTGGTGGCATCAGGGATAAAGGAATTTTCATACCGTTGGGTTGGGCATTTGATGAGGGGAAGGTTGCTGTTGGGCCTATGGCGGAGCGTACGACCAGCAATGGCGGGGGCACGAGGTATAGGGTTGGATAGATAGGAAAGAGTTAAGTTAAAATATGTTTTATAGAAAAAGATTAATTTGAAATATTTGCGTCTACTGGCTAGAGTAGGCCAACCAAGTTCATCTAAGAGTTTGTTATGAGATGTGTGCCTTAGTGCGCCAGAGCATATTTTAGCTGCCTCATACTGAACCGACTCAAGTAAATCACTCAGACCTTGCCCACCATTATCAAAGGTAATACAACCATATTCTAGAACAGAAAAGTATAGTTTTTCCAGTGTTTTTTGGGATAACTTAAATTTGAATCTTCGAAAAAGTCCAATATACTGGCTGGCTGTGTTTGTGATATATGTGACATGCGCATGCCAAGAAAGATTGTTGGCTAGGGTATCCAAGGTGGGTATGGGTGTCTTCCTCTGGTGTGGTTCATTGCTTTTGGTCAAGAAAATAACTGAAATGGATTTTATGGCGTTGAAAACCATGCAAACATGGAACAGTAACCTGTCAAGTTCAACAGGTATGAAAGTGCAAGGTGCACTGACAGTGGAACATCTGTATCCAATAAACAAACTAGAATAAATTACAAATCAAATGTCAGAATGTCAGGTTTTCAGATATGAAAAAGTTCCGCATGTACTATTAGAAACTTAAATTTTGCAGAGGAACTAGGAACTATCTCAGGTGGCAATATGAGTTGGTAAATTTAGTATCCGGGTATTTCAGATTAGTTATTTTCCACTTCAGTGCAGTACAGTGCTGTCCAGCTGAAAATATCTGTAGCAAAATTTTCTTTCCTTGTAGCATTTTTGCCACTTCTTTACAAAAGAAACACTTATTTTTGAGAAAATCTGTAGCAATTTTAAAGAGCTCTGTAGCAAAATTTTGCTACAATACTCCATTTGGACAGGCCTGTAGCACCCATAGGTTCTGTAGTCTTCTTCCTCAAGTTCATGCGCCATATTGGTATAGTAGTATTTCTGGTTCTTGCTAGATGGCGCTCCTCACAATGGATCGTCACTCCAGCTTTTAAGTTGGGCATAAATGCCACGGGTTACGAACAGTCCTCGCTAGCTCAGGCAGTTAGAAAGGAGGGCTACGGGAAAGGGTTCCATTGTGTTGGTTGGAGTCCCACACAGGGTAGCGGAAGAGGTAGACGGGGGGGGGGGGGGGGGGGGGGCAACCCACCGCCAAAGAAAGGCACTGTTTTTGGCAAAGAAAGTAAAATCGAAAGAAGCTCCAAAATCCGGACCGTATTCCAAAGAAGCTCCCTTAATTTGACATTGTCTACTTTTAGAAGCTTTTCTTTGTAATTAGTGATTTAGCTACCACATCAACAAATTCTATTAGTCATATAATGAAACCACACTAACTTAGTGTTGTTTCATTACATAAACTTTTAAATGCTGAATGAACTTGTAGGCAAACTGAGCATTACATATCCTTCCAGTGTAATGTCACACTGATAAATATAGCTGAGAACATGCGTTTTTGTTTGGTTGACACATAAAAGTTGTTGTAACTTTCCAAATCAATACTTTACCAGATGATCTTGCATTTCGGGAGAAAGGTGCCTCATATCATGGCAACCAGGTTTGTTCAAAATGTCCACATTAGTTGTGATGAACACTTCTTTACACTAATAGGAAAAATGTATAGTAAAAATTGCCAGGCATGTATTGTAATATTTCAGCTATTTGGCTGATTTCAGCTATTTTAACATCTAATTTCAGCTAAATTGATCATATATTTCCTTTGATACTTCATATTAGTTCAGCCAGTTTGGACGTCAATTTTTCCTTACTTGGAGGTATTTCAGATAGATTTTGGGAATTTTTAGATTCTTTTTTTTTTTTTTTGAACTGGCCACTCACATGCCTGATTATAGTGGTTTCATCCTGTGAGAGCTCTGTTGTATTTATATGTCACATTTTACATGCCATTAGCAGATCTACAATATCACTGTTTCTATCTCACCGATCAAAGAATTCATCTCATAAATATATGTAAACCTGGGAGAACTATGCATTTTTTACTTATTGCTTATTTGATTTGACAGATGATTAGCCCTGTTCATAATTTTATTTTTTGACTAATTTATTAAGAACATTAAGACCATCAACCATCATGGAAATAAGTCTGGTCGACCTTCTGGTGCCATCCAAGGTTCTGATTGGTAGTTATGTGCATTCAAGAACCTAATAAAATGAATCAATCAAAGACCTTAGAGTTTCAAGTGGTGAGCCATTGCCATGACTAGAGACTGGACTGTTTTTGAGGATAATGTAATGAATGTCAACCTTAGGTTGGGTACAGTGGTACCTGCTCTAAAGACCACCTCCAATTTAAGACTGCATGTCTTTTTAAGACCACTCTTTCAAGACCCTCTGCTGTATTTACATGTTAAATATACCTTCAATTTAAGACCACCTGCCGTATGAGACCACTTTTTGTTGGCTATAGAGGTGGTCTTAAATAGCAGGTACCACTGTATCAACATTTGTTGACCTAACAATGATGAATGTCAATGTTAATATCAGTCACAGTAATAGGAAGCTTAGCATCAGTGAATTGTTCAATACCATAATAGCAATATCCCTCGTCTTTTTTTTTATACTGTTGATCAGGTATTTTCCAAAGCACAAAGCAGGATAAAAATCAACTTCAAACATATAGAAAGGAGAGTCGTGAGCCGTGCCACTAACACCATGTCAAACCAGGCAAACTGGCCGTATGTTATAAATCTTGGCAACAGTATCATAGGAGTAAGCATCCTTGCTATGCCCTTCTGCTTCAAACAGGTCAGTATTGAGGAAGTACTTTTTCATTTCTATTTTTATAGCATTAAAAAAAAATTGTGTAGACATTTTCACAGACTGATATTCATAATCATATTCCTAGTATGTTTTTAGGTGGCCCGGACTGGACAGAAATTTAACCATAGCCCACACTCAATTTCAGCTTTAAGTTACAAGATATAAAATTTTATCTGTATGGATAACAATACATGCACAATGTATACATATTAATGTGTAATATTTGTATCAATATATGGTTTCAGAGAGGGATGCTTATAAATTTATAAACCTGTATATCATTAACAAGAAGGAGGGGGATTTTCTTTACCCCTACATTTCAGAAAAGCACATGCAGCACTATAAAATCACAGAGACATTGTTCTATTAGAAACACATTTACAAATGAGGACACCACACCATGACTGTAAACTTAATCACACAAGTACCATCATATCCAATCCCAGCCATCAGAGGATTATCATTATCTTTCCGTCAAATGCACTTACTTCTTTGTTTGCCACTTGGTGTAAGAGAGATACCAATTGATATCTATTTTGTGTTTCAGTGTGGCATAGTACTTGGAATGCTGCTGCTGATGCTCAGTGCTGTGCTGACTCACGTGTCATGCAACCTACTTATGAAAGCGGCTGTTACTTCAAAGAAAAGATCTTATGAATTCTTAGGTTAGCCTATCTGTAATAATAACTTGTTACCCTCATTAAGGGGCTGCTGTAAAGCTCAGCATGTATGGCGTTGCGTTATCTTATTCTACTGTCCTTTCTAAAATATTGCTGTTAGCCTTCCAAAACCATGCTTTCTCTTTTAAATATTACTTTTTTTTTCATTATGTTAAGAAAAAATCACCATTTTCTCATTCACTGAGGTGATAGGCAATATATCACAAAGGGGTCTATTTCAGAGGTTTTCTGGGCCTATAAACCATAATATTTAATATAAAATCTTCAAATTTGGTAGAATAAAACTTTGATGTAATGTCTAGGAATGGTTTCCTTGTTTTCTCGTTAAAAGCAAACGGAATTATTATTTTTTTTAATTTATAAAGAGGCACTGTTTTAAATTTCCACTTTGTGTAATTCAACATTGAAAAAAATTACAAAATGTAAAAATATCTACAAACGCCACATACCTTTCATAGGCAAGAATGTATATTTTCAAGAGCTTTTTATTTCATCAAAAGTGGGTAAACCATTTGCGAGCAATCTGTTGAAAACCCCCGAGAAGTAGGACGAAAATTAGAATTGTGAGAAAATGTAATTTAGGTCTAATTGGTTCTCTAGCAGCGGTAAACTGGCCATTGTGGAAAATGTACTCGCTCTCTCCGATTGATATTTGTCTTGTGAGAAGTACTCTTATAATACTATACTTTTGATGTGTTGTTATGGAAATATATCCTTTAAATCTTGTTTAAAAGGGAAGGTTTGAAGTTTTTTCAGGAGAAAATCACAAAGATATGGTTTCGTAATAGCTGGTTTCAGTCGCTAAAGTAAAAGATTAGGAGTGCCCATTGTTCTCTCCCTTGCCCACTGGTCCATTGTTTTCCCCATCCTATGAACAGCTTGATCACTTCCCATTGCCTAGCAGACCCAAGTCTGACTGACAGCTCATTTACATTCTGTTGTAAATACTAAACCATGTGGGTGTTTGGCCAAAAACCATGATTTCTTTACCTCCAAAAGTCTCATAAAAAACTTACATTTTTCAAACTCAACATTCTGCCATATTGTAGATTGGTACCTGATCTTTCCTATTCTGCAAAAAAAAAAATAATTCTTGATTTTCTATAATTTATAAATAGCTTTACAGCAGGCCCCTTAACATTTTGTTTCTCAAATTGTCCAAAAGTGCCCAGATGTAAGTTGTCATCTGCTTCAATGTTTTTACGCAAATCACTCTGAGTGAAAGGCAATAAGCAGTGATTTGGCTGTCATGTCGCTAAGTACTTGTGAATCATGCATCATCCATGGGGTTAGTCACACTACATAAGAGTTTATCAGCCATGGAAATGAGGAACACCTGAGCCAGTGGTGACCTAGCCAGGTCTGAATCACAAGGAGAGATGGAAGGAAACCAATTATCATATGACTGCTCTGTGTGATGACATTAGAACCACGGGGCCTGTCCACAAAATTAAAAGTGGACCAGTATTCCACAGTTGGCGAGAGCACCTGCATGTTCTTTCCTTATGGTTTGAATACATTTATTTTCATGGGTTCTAATTTTGGTGGTTTTTGCATTATGAACCTTTCACTGAAATGTCAAATTCAATATTTTTGTTATAATTCCTATCCATGCTATGTTAAAATTGTTGTAACTGGATTCTTATTGTGGCAGTCTTGAACTATCGGCAAAATAAGTAAAACTAAAAACACAGTGAAATTAAATGAATTCACTGTATATGAATGAACTGTTGGGATACATGCCCCAGGTCAATAGCTTTCCTTGATACGGGTTGGGCTTCACATTCAGTCTTATTATAACCAGGAATAGGTTATTACTGGTATTGATGTAGTCATTGTGGTGCATGCAAAGAAATTCATTGGCAGTTGGGGGATTTCTTGGTAATTTTTCATTATGTGGATTTTTAATCTCCTTTGCACATGAACAACAGTACTCCTTGAAAATGTCTTTATTTTTATTACATATATTTTGTAGCTTTGCACACATTTGGATATGCAGGAAAACTTGCAGTAGAACTAAGGTAAGAAGGTGTTGAGCAACATGATCAATTGAAGGGGTTGGAGTAAGAAGCCAAGTGAATTAACTAATTCCATACCAGTCCCTGATTTCTGCGTATATTTACCTAGATTTAAGACAACAATTACATATTTAAATTCTTCATGAAAAGAGCTTTCATTCAAGTGCCAACATGCCTATAGTCTTAAGTCAGTGGTTCTTGCACTGCCTGGCAAGTCATGCTGCAGCTGTTGCTAGGGCAGCTGCAGCATGACTTGCCAGGCAGTGCCAGAACCACTGACCAAGGCCTGTGAACATAAAATGAAATGAGTTGAATCCCAATGCAAGAATGTACCAATTAAAGTTTGGTAAAAATTGGTAAGGTTTGCTTTTTGCTCACCCCACAAGAATTAACTACACAAGGAAAACAAATATCTCTTCCTACATAAAGTAGATCTTTCATAACATTCTTTTTGTGGTCAAGAAACAGAAGAAAGTATGTATTGTCAAACATGAAAAACAGAAGAAATTGTGTACTTGTTAAAAAAAGGTTTGACCACTGCAGTCACTGTGTTTAGTGCCCTGGAATTTGCAGTAGGTTTCTGCTGTTGGGGTTGAATTCACTTGGTTACCTCTTGCTCCCATCACACCAAGTCTGCAAAGTAAATAATATATTTATGTAAATATTTTCGAAGCTGACATCTGCATCAGTTGAACACAAGCTGGGCAGTTGAGGTCAAATTTGTGTTGACCAGGACCATGTCTGATATGATTGTGTTCCGGTAAAACTGAATATTATCTGTATATAAACCTGGTCAGTGAAAGCCAAGTAAAAATGCATTGAATTGTAATACAGTGGTACCTGTCTTAAGAGACCCCTCCAATGAGACACCGCATACCTTTTTAAGACTGCTCTCTCACAACACTGTGCTATCTTTTCCATGTTATTATACCTGTAATGAAAGACCACCTGTTTTTAGAGACCACATTTTGGCCTGCCCTAGGGGCAGTCTCTCAAGACAGGGACTTCTGTAATCCGGGTGATCTCCATGTTGCTGAAAGCTGCCTAGTATATATATACAGTGGTACCTGCTCTAAAGACCACCTCCAATTTAAGACCGCATGTCTTTTTAAGACCGCTCTTTCAAGACACTTAGCTATATTTTCTTGTTGAATATACCTTCAATTTAAGACCACCTGCAGTATGAGACCGAGTTTTGTAGGCTGTAGAGGCGGTCTCAAATAGCAGGTACCACTGTATATATATATATATGTCTTTATTTCAGACTCATACAAATGGTCCATAGATTTACAAAGTACATAAACAAAACAAAAACAAAAACAAAAAAAAAAAACAAACAAACAAAAAAAATTATATAGTCATGTATACAATACTGTTGCAATATCTGACAAATATTAAGAGAGATTCATACCGGGGCAGAGTCAGCTAACAGTATCGCTGACAGAGTACATCAGTTGTTACATTAAGGATGCATCAAATACAACATATTACTCCAGTGTCTGTGCACCGGAGAATAATAGAAAATGTCAGAGGATAACACCATGGAAATTAACTTATTTTGGCTATTTTCAAGTCTTTGCTGTAGATTAAATATCTGCTTTCTCCACAGAGCGTCAAATGTAGGGGATCTATTGGTTACTAGCATATTACTGGCGCTACAATCCCGAGCATACCCAAAGAAACGTCTGAAGGCATTATTGTAACTGGCACGAAGTTTACACATGGAACTCTTGTGGAAAAAAGTCCACAGAGACGCACAATACATTGGGGTACAGTAGGAGTTAAACAGCATTAGCTTAACATCCTTGGAACAATCATGAAATTTTCTTAATAGAATATTAGCTTGCATATAAAACATCCTGGTCTGGCGGTGTATCTCATCGTCATCTTTACATGAAGCACAAAGAAAAACTCCAAGGTGCTTATGCACATTCACATAAGTAAGTTTTCTACCATCAAGATATAGTTGAGGAGTTTTGTACAATTTAAAAGTACAAGATTGAAAAATCATACAGTGTGTTTTTTCAGCATTAAACAGTATATCAAATTTCGTAGCATAATCAGAACACACATTGATGAGTTTTTGTAACCCTTTGGCGGAAGGAGAAAAAATCAGCAGATCATCAGCATAAAGTAAGTGATTTATGAGAGTACCAGCAACTGTGTATCCAATTTTACAATTCATGAGACTTTTACTGAGATCATCAAGACATAGATTAAAGAGCCGAGGAGATAATATACCTCCTTGCCTTACACAGTTTATTACAAAAAAGGGCGTAGAGAAAATTGTACCCCATCTAACACCAAGCTGCTGCGTGGTATACCATACTGCTAAAATGCGGACAATATATAAAGGAACATTCCTTTGCAAAAGTATAGAAAAAAGTTTCAAATGATTTACACGGTCGAATGCTTTGGAAGCATCTAATGAACAGAGAAACACAGGGCTACCCTAGCGATAAAAATGTATCACTTCCTTTAAAATATAGATACACATATCTGTTGAATGTCTGGATTTAAACCCAAACTGATGATGAATAGTCATAACATAATGTTCACACCGAGCCAATAGAACAGATTCCAACACTTTAGATATTACACAAGAAATAGCTATAGGTCGGTAGTTACTGCTAGTGGTACATGTAACTTTTGTGACTACTTTCAAACCTATGTAAACATGGTTGAGCTGTTCAGAGCACCATGGGAAAAACAGTCTTTTATAGAAGTGCTGAAGGACTAAATGCACAAGTTCAGGTCAAACTTATAGTACCCTATACAAGAGATGATGACAATGACAACAATCCCCACTTCTGTGTATGACCCATGGGCACTACATATTTAAAGTGTGTGTGTCAACACACACTTTTCTTTCTTTCTTTCTTTCTTTCTTTCTTTCTTTCTTTCTTTCTTTCTTTCTTTCTTTCTTTCTTTCTTTCTTTCTTTCTTTCTTTCTTTCTTTCTTTCTTTCTTTCTTTCTTTCTTTCTTTATGTCCGACACTTTTCTCGGACACTATTATACATAGAAACTCCAAACTTGGCATGATTGTACCTCCATACAAGGAGTTTGACCGTTTTATACAGAAGAATGAAGATGTTTAAAATTATGCAAACTAGGGGCATTTGAAATTTTAAATCTTGAATATCTTCAAAAGTATAATAGATAGAGATGTAATTTTAACTTCTACTAGGGGGTTATTGACCAGTGCACATCCAATGAATTTAAAACAAAAGTTGCAGCCATTTGAATTATGCTAATTAGCAGCATTTGAAATTTTAAAACTTGAATATCTTCAAAACTATTATAGATAGAGATGTCATTTCAACTTTTACAAGGGGGTTGTTGACCATTGCGCATGTAATGAATCTAAAACAAAAGCTGTAGCAATTTAAATTATGCTAATTAGCAGTATTTGAAATTTTAAAATCTTGAATATCTTCAAAACTATTATAGATAGAGATGTCATTTCAACCTTTACTAGGAGGTTGTTGACCATTGCGCATGTAATGAAGCTAAAACAAAAGTTGTAGCCATTTAAGTTATGCTTATTAGCAGTATTCGAAATTTTCAATCTTGAATATCTTAAACACTATAATAGATAGAGATGTCATTTCAACTTTTAGAAGGGGGTTGTTGACCATTGCGCATGTAATGAATCTAAAACAAAAGTTGTAGCAATTCAAATTATGCTAATTAGCAGTATTTGAAATTTTAAAATCTTGAATATCTTCAAAACTATTATAGATAGAGATGTCATTTCAACCTTTACTAGGAGGTTGTTGACCATTGCGCATGTGATGAAGCTAAAACAAAAGTTGTAGCCATTTAAGTTATGCTTATTAGCAGTATTCGAAACTTTCAATCTTGAATATCTTAAACACTATAATAGATAGAGATGTCATTTCAACTTTTAGAAGGGGGTTGTTGACCATTGCGCACCTAATGAATTAAAAATAAAAGTTGCAGCAATTTAAATTATGCTAAATAGCACCATTAGAAATTTTAAATCTTGAATAACTTCAAAGCAATAAAAGATAGAGACGCCATTCCAACTTCTACCCGTGTGTTATGGAATAGTTGTACGTTGCCATACCAATATGCTTTGAAGACACACACACTGATTTGCTATGCAGCAAATTGTCTTTCCTAGTCTCTCTTGAATTCTATGGGTCTACATGCATCAAACGCTTCTTTGAGCATGTTCAGTAGTTGGCTGTTCATAAACAACTCTATTTTCAAAGAAGGGGACAGTGTTCATAATTACTACATCTAGGTTCTTTAGTACGACTCAAATGCTTGATCATTTACTTTGTTTTAACTTTGTGTAATTGCAGTATAATAGGTCTTCTAATAGGGACCTGCATAGCATTTCATGTGATCATAGGTGACTTGGGACCAGCCATCATTTCCAAAGCCACAGGAATAGAGGTGAGAGGAAAGCTAACTGTATATTACATGAAAGTTAATTCAAATTTGGTGTTGAAATTTATATTTTCCCAGGAAAATGTTAAGAGGAATTATTATCAACCTAATTATCATACTTTGTACTGAAGAAATAATTTTGCCTGAAAATTTGGGGAAAAAAGTATCCAAAGTCCGTGATCCTAAATGAATTGTGTGCCTCCCTGTCACAACTATTGCTCAATCAGTTTAGCGTAAGAAAATTCACCCACTCCCCTGCAGCTGTTCATGTAACAACTCTGGACTCATTGATGGCACAAAACTCTTCATACAACTGATGAGTAATAAAGACCTTGATCTGAGGCATGAGGAGGCATTTTATTGGCATTAGATAATTGTAATGAACTAATGGTGAACTTGTTCCTGTATAAACAAAGCTCAAAGGATAAGTCGTCCGTTTGTAAACAGAACTACAAATTATGTTTGCAGCAGGGAATGACCTGATATAATCCAGCTGGCCAGACCTGTTTTCACACCTGATGTATATATTATATTTTATATATAATTAGCATTGCCACAGCTTCTGACTCTTCGCATGCTCAACCTTATGTCCCGTGGAAAAGCCGCATATTTGCAGCTGCAGTTATCATACTTTAACCAGTTGGTCTTTGCACCAAAATGTTCTTTTAAGTTTATAACATGTTGTTCCCAAAGTAGGTTTATTGCAACAAATGTAATGATGTCACATTATTACACTCTCAGAATACATCCAACCTGCGTATATTCATCATGGTGACTCTAGGACTGTGTGTAGCTCTGCCACTGGGCATGTTGCGGAACATCGAAAGCCTGAGCAACATTAGTGCAGTATCTATTGGTTTTTATACAGTATTCATTGCAGAGGTGAGGAAACAGTGTGTATATTTGTTGGTTTTTTTTCTCTGTTTTTAGCTCTGTTGACCATAGGTTGCAGAGCTTATGTGATCACTCATGTCTTCCCATCTGTCACTCCCTCAGTGTCCATCTGTCCATAAACTTTTGCTTGTGAAAGAGATGCAGTCAACAATTAATGTTAGCCCCATATAACTTTCAGAACATATCAAGTGTATGAAAATATAGGTTGAGTTTGATATTGGTGGCACCACCTATAGTATTATGTAATATATGGTACAAATAGGAAAATTTTGAGAATGCTGATTTTTGAAAAAATTTTCATGAATCGTCTCGAAACTTGGCAGGAAAGTCCATCTGGCAAAAAGATGAAAACACACTGAAAATTTGGTAGTGCCACCTACACTACCATGGAAGATATGGACCAAAAGGTATTGAACACACATTAGATTTATTATGTTGAGAAACAATAAGGCTAATGATACCAAAAAGTACCACAAACGTGTATCATATGTACAAGTTGTATGTTGCAGAATATGAATGATCTTGACCTACTTTATCAAGGTCGTGGGGGGGGAAACATTTCAGGAAAAATTTTTTTGTTATGGTCACTACATCTGAACTTGTGCACATGTATCCATATACCAGTACAGAAACATTATAAAATCTATGATGAGTGGGGTCATGGTGGCACCACTGGTAATATCAAGTGGACTTAGCAATACATGTGTAGAAAGTACATTAAAGTCAGTAATTTGATTATGAATTGCGTTGGGCCAATGGTTAAATTTTGTGGAATTCCGAGTGACGTTGACCTCATTTTCAAGGTCATTAAGGCTGTAGTCAAGGACACACGATTTTATATTTTTAGAAATAAGAAGGTTAGCAATACCAAATGTACCACAAGTGTGTGTCATATATTGATATTGCATGATATAGGTGACCTTGACCTACTTTCTCAAGGTCATGGAAATGAATTTTTTATTGTCACTATATCTGAAGTTGTGCGTATGTATAACTATACCATTACAGGAATATTATACAGACAAATATCTATGACATGGGAGTCATGGTGGTGCCACTTGTGGTTGAAGTGGAACTAGCATCACAGGGATTAAAATTACATATCCAATTTATTATTTTGATTATAAATTGAGATGAAACTTATAAATTTACACCAAATATGCATTGGGCTGATATTCAATTTTGTAATATTTTGGCTTCCCTTGACCTTATTTTCAAGGTCATTAAGAATTTAGTAAAGGATGCTAAATTTTACATGTTGAGATATAAGAAGGCTAATAATTACCAAATATACCACAAGTGTATAATATGTAAAAGTTTGATATTGCATAATATGGGTAACATTTTATCTCCTTTCACAAGGTCATGGAGGGAATACATATTGGGAAATGATTTTATTGTGATACCCATGTGACAGCAAAATGAGATGGAACTGCAGAACTTACACCATATGTGCATTAGACCAAGGGTAAAATTTTGTAATATGTTGTGTGGCCTTAACCTGTTTTTCAAGGCCAATAAGGACTTATTAAAAAGACACTAAAAGCAACATGTTGATAAAGAATAAGGGCAACAATACCAAATATACTACAAATGTGTGTTCATGTGGCAGTCTGATGGTGCCTCATAGGGAGGACTCATTTCTGAGGGTCATGGAGGCAGTGCATTTCAGGAAATTAATTTTTGGTGATGGTCATCAGAGTATATGTCAGCAGAGTATATGTCATCAGAGCATTAGGCCTGTGGGCCTACTGTTTACATGTGTATTCTGGAACGATATTAGGGCCAAAATTCCATTATGCCTTGTGGTAAATTCTATTGTGCTTGGTGTTATATTCTATTGTGCCTGATGTTATCTTTTGTTGTTAAAAATTGTTAAAATGAGTAATCTTTTCTTGAACATGCCTGTGCATGTTCACAACAGTCACAAATCCTGTTTCCCAAATAAGTAACTCTTTCCCTCTTGAATTAAAACTTGGGTCAATGGCTTTCCTTTCTCAACTCATGCCAAAAAG
>CAXHWN010001129.1:0-17000 GCA_964020975.1 Hermodice carunculata | reverse complement strand
AACTGATTTGGGATTATTTTGTTCATGTTGCGATTTGGGGACATTTTGGGAGACTTGTTATAAGTCATATGTCCAAATTCAGTAGTGCTAGTCAACAACATACAGTTTGAATAAATTAAAATACTTTCAATGTTCGCATGGTAGTCAATGGACTGTGTTAACCTTTGAATCTTAATAACTGACAACAGATATCTGCTCTAAAATGTCCATTTCACTTGGATATTTCTCTAAAACAAATACTCTTGATTTTAATCAAATAGAGACTGATTTACTCCCAAAATTCTCCAGATCAAAAAAATATCGGTGATTTTCTGAGAAATGATCATTTCTTTTTTTAATGTGTGTCAAAAATGAAGAGTCCCACAAGCTTCATCAATTTCACAAAAACAACCATATTTTCTAATTTTTTATCACCATTGTAAACAAACAGATATAGTTATATGGAATCTCTGATGCAATTTTGCAGAAATATGTGTTGAGATTGTAATAGCACAAATTTTACCATTTTTTTAAAAAACGTTTTTTGAGAAATGTCCAAAATGTTGCAAAAAAACGCTTTTTAACCAAAATGCTTGTGTTTATACAACAACTTTGAATTTTCTGTTGTTTTTACTGCAGACAGATTCTGCAGAGCTTGCTGTCCTGTTGAGTATATAGTATCATTGCATCAGGGATGCACATTTATGTAATATTTGGCCTAAAGGTTAAGTCACTTTTTCAGGTTGGACATTATACCTAAAGGAAGTACAGAAATTGCTGGAACAACAAAGCTGGGAGGAATTCGAGTGTTTGTTTAAATAACAATATTTCGATGTCTCATGTGATGAATCCAAGCATGAAATTGATTAGTATGGATAAAGTGACTAGGTCCTTTATTATTGAATAAATCAGGTGAGACTCTCAACTGAGGAAAAAATGTTACCTTTTCAGCCCATTCAGTGCATATATTTTTTGACAGATTGCATGAAGGTAGCATGGGCTTACGGGGAGGCATCTGTGATGTCAGTTACAATGAACCCACTTCGGCCAGGACATTTACTAGACACCATGCAAATGTACACATGATGCCACCACTTTGGCCTTTCAAAGTCATCATTAATGAATTTCCTCCTGGAGAAAAAAACACACACATTTTTACATCAAAACAACTTTGAAGGCCACTGGTAGCAACTGTTAAATATTGGGTTTGGACATACACCTGCATATTTACACAATTTGATTCCAGAAAATGTATCGGACGGACATGCATATAACGTGAGATCCAGACAGAACATACGCCAGGTCCATACAAAAACTAATACTAACTCTTTTATTCCCGCAATGCTTCACCAGTGTACTTTACTCCCATCCAGTCTTCGAAAGTCAGAAGATATATAGATACATTAAGGTAAATTGGATAAAGGGAAACCTAAGAATAATGAGTTGTTTCATTGGTAAGAGAAAAGCTAACATTTTACATGCATAAAATTGGTGTAGTAAATTCTCCTGCTGGTGCTTGTGGTGCCCAGGTAGAAAATGTGTTTCATTACTTCTTTGAATGTATCAAGTACACAACTGAGCAGAATTTATTGCACCAAAAAGTCATAGTATTGGCTCCTTTCATACTATGAACTGTTATGTTTGGAAATCCCAAGTGTACTAACAGTGTTAACCAAAAATGTTTGACAGTACCCATACATATATTTTAAATACTGGCAGATTCAAATACAGTTGTAAGGCCTGTGCATTTTCCACCCAGGTTGGTGCATAAGCTTTGCTTTTGACAGTTGGTGGGTCATGTGCAGGTTGGTACTATGCAGCATTCTGCATACTGTATGTGTTGTGTACAGAGCTCTCTGGCCATGTTAGATTTGATGGGATGATAATTCATACTTCTTGTAATTGTAACTGTCACGTCTTACCTTCATATGTGTGTCCTTGTCAATGTTACGTCAATGTGCTGTCCTGTGATCTGTCTTTACCTTTTGCACAGTATTCGTATTTTTGTTTCCTTTTGGTTCATTTTTTTTTTTATCACGAGAGGGATTTATATAGGCAAAGCCTGTTCCCCAATCGTTTTTTTTCTGAATAAATATATTTAAAACAAATATTGGGTTTCTTTTGCCATAAATATGTTTGACGCATACAAACATTATGGTTATATTACAGCCAATAGCTGCGAAAAAGACTTGTGAACAAATTTGTTAAACACTGCAAAAAATTGCCCAATTAGTTCAAGAAAATTGTTATAAAGCCCCCCTATGAGCATTGTATTTTGATGAAAAATACAGCACAAAAGTCCTCTTGTTACGGTTTAACTCCTGGAGCCAGTTGGGCTCACTCTAAAGCTTTGTTCTAATCATTATGACATCACACACAGCAACATGGACGTCACTAGCAATGGAACATGAACATGGTAAGAGCTGGGTATGGAGCAACTTGAGGGTAAGCAGTAGCAGCAGGGGTTCAGAGGGCAAAACACTTGCAAGTGGTGTGTAACTTGTCTTGGTTTAGAAGTGGCTGAGCAAATGTACTCCTCATTTCCATTGCTGTCTTGAACAGGTTGAATATTCATTCCATGTCAAATCCCAGGCCAGCCCCTGTGACTCCTACGTGTGTGTCTGCTAATTGTAATCAAATTAAATTGTCTCTACCCATCACTTTAAGTGCAAAATAACGAGAGGAAATTAATTTGAGCAAAACATGTGGAAGAAAGAGATTGGGCACAGAGTGAGTTGGCATTCCAGGAAAAGATTGAATGGTGATGTTGTAGGTTGCCGTTGATGGCATAGTGGGAGGAGGGGTTGAGTGCATGGAGCTGTCAGGGACAGGGTCAACCTGCTGTCTGTACACACACACAGTTTTAATTTGTGTGTTCAACTGAGAAAATAAGAAGATGAAAACAGATCCCACATTAATTCCTTAACAATTAATAAAAACAGAAAGGAGAGAAAAATTTTTTAAAAAAGCAAGTGATTTGAATGTGCAAAATGATGAAATTACACATTGTTGGGGGCTCAGAGTAGAAGAGGGTGCATGAATATGGTGAGTGGTGAGGGTTTGATTAGCAAAGCTGCTGGGAGCCTGGGCAGGATGTGTACATGGTATGACACTACACCTGTTTATAATGAGATTCCAGACAAAGCTTTGTGCAAAGAGGATGCATCTATCACAGTGAAAGAAATAGTGTCAAGATACATCATTTCAAATGCTTCAGTTATGGAAGTATTGGCAAAATAAAATATGGATCTGCACAGTATACTATATGCAGAATATTTGGTTTGTATGTCTCCCGGTGGAAGCCGGGGTACATATTGTGTTAGTGCCGGTTTCTTTCGCTTCTTCTGCTTCTTCTTGTTGTTGTTCAGGTTCTTCAACACTTGGTTTCCATGCGATAAGTCTTGAAGGACTTGACAGATTTTGATAAAACTTGGTAGGATTATGTATCTAGGCAAGACCTAGGTTGGGATTCTATTTGGATGACCTGGAGCGAATTCTCAAGGTCACAGGGTCACTTATGTGAAATTGGTTTCCGTTCAATAAGTCATGAAGAACAGGATGGAATTTGATGAAACTTGGTAGGATTATGTATCTTGGCAAGACCTAGGTTGTGATTGTATTTGGATGACCTTGAGCGAATTCTCAAGGTCACAGGGTCACTTATGTGAAATTGGTTTCCGTGCTATAAGTCTTGAAGAACTTGATGGAATTTGATGAAACTGGGTAGGATTATGTATCTTGACCAGACCTAGGTTTGGATTGTATTTGGCTGACCTCGACTTAATTTTCAAGGTCACAGAGTCACTTATATGAAATTGGTTTCTCTGCAATAAGTCTTGGAAGAACTTGATAAAAATTGCTAGAGTAATGTATCTAGGTGAGAGCTAAAATAGGATTGTAATTTTCTAGCAAACTTGGTCATTTGTAATTTGTGATCACCTGTAGCTTATTCAGAGACGTAAGTGTTCCACCGGGAGACATTTGATTTTCTGTTGGAAAATCAGTCTGTTCTAGTTTTATATTACTTTTTCAAGAGTAAAACAAGGTGCTTTTGTTACAATTTGTTCTGTATGCCTAATATTTTGTGCATTTTAATTTTTCAAGTTGAACTTGATTTGGTCTAAATTTAGCTGTTCCATCAAACTGGATACACTTTATTACCCTCAGCATATAAAGTGATGGAGGGTATTGTCGTCCCCTGTCAGTGTCCGTCTGTCCACACGTCCATCTTGGCAAATGTTTACCACAGCTTTACCAATTTTTTTTTTTTTTTTTTATGCTATGCTTATTTTCTTGTCACTAAGTGATTCAGGATGTATCTATGGGGAGAAACTAAATTGCCCCCCTTTTCACAGCTGCTACACATGTTTTAGGGTCACTCCAGTCATACCCCGACAATATCTACAATCATTAAGAAAATAAAAACATTTTTTATTGTATGTTTCATTACATATTTGAGTAATACCCTTCCCCAGCCCCAGTTCTATTTATCGATAAACTGGACAGAGGTTGGTCACTAGGACAAGCTATGACATGATTATGGATGCCCGCTCCCATAAAGGAACTTGGGAGTCACATGCACCCGTAAACAATATGTAACTTGCATATTTGTGTTCACACCTTGTCACTGGACAAAGGAGGTGTGTCTATAAATAGCCTGAGCAAACACCAAGCTCATCCAAGACGTAGAGCGTATTTCTTGGTTAGCAACATCTATTGTTGTCAACGTACGGTATTATCACGTAACAAACGAACATTACGTTACGTGATTAACGGTACCACACTGCAGCCGTTGAAATCTTCAGTTCCTGATGAGCCACACTACTGGCGAAACCGGTCGAACGGCACGAAAGTGAAGCCATACCTTTGCTCGTATTTTCAATTTACCAAATTTTTGTCAGAGATGTATCTTATAATGGACCAGGCTCCTATTTGAAACCAGCTTCTTCTAATTATTTTTTACCTTTTTCTGAAACTATTAATGTTTTTATTTGAAAGCCCTCTGAGTGGCATCAACCCTGGCGACATTACCGTGATATCTCGAAAAATATTGACCACAGCTTTTCCATATTTTTATCAGAGATGTATCTTATGATGGACCAGGTTCCTATTTTGAAACCAGCTTCCTCTTTGTATTTATAAACTTTTTTTTTGATGAAACTGTAAAGTATTTATCTTCAAGGCTGTCTGAGTGGTGCGCAAGGGGACGATGTTACCATATCTCAACAAGGATGCAACCCAGTTTCACCAATTTTTTTTCAAAGATGCATATTATACAACGATTTTTTTCTATTCGGTAAATGCACCTTTCCTTTTGATTACTATACAAGTCAAATGGCGAAATAATGCTAATTCACATTTTGGACTTATCAGAAGAAACTGTCAGTGAGTTTGACTTTAAACTTGGCTTCAATGTACATGTACCTTGAGTGGGTCTCTACCAAGTTGGTTCGAATGGTCATGCTCCAATGATTTTTGGATTTGACACTTTGGCATTGGGGATCTTTAAAAAAGTTTTGATGGGAAAGTTTAACAGGGGAATTGCATGTAATGATTATAACTTAAATAATTGTGGCCAGATTTTTGTCAAACTTGGTAGGGATGTCCCTTTGATCAGATTCTACCTATTTTGTGCAAGTGGTCATGCTCTTCACTGTAACTTAAGAACTACTTGAACTAGGACCCTGATGCTGGACATGTTAGTGTTCTTCCCTGGAGGTCAGTTCTTGTGTGACCTTGATCATATCTCTAGTTCACAGAGCCACAAGTGTGATGAATGTCTAGGTCAGCTGAGCATGGGCTGTTCACACAGCACTCTTGTTTTCAAATATTTTAACAATGTATTGTGTTGAAAAAGGATGGCATGACAGTGGGTATAGATAGACCCTTTGGGTCATCATAATGCTTTGTTTTTACATTCCATGTTTCAGTGTACACTACACCTAAAGAATGCCACTGTTCCTTTTTGCTCTCCATTCCGCAGGCAAGAAACTGAGTTTTGTAGTTGAAAATGCCAAACAAACATCAAGACGATTAACTGGTAAACTTACAGGCCTTTTAACACATTGAAATTAACTGGAAGTGTACCCTTGAAAGACTACTCTTGCTAGAAGAGCTTGAATGTGAGGCCAGATTTATCATGTCCTCAGTACTGTCCTTTCCTTATTGTTTAACTCATTGACACAACCTACATTTAGTGTTTTGAGCACAGAACAGATGTCAAAGCAGCAACCTTAAATGTCACCAGCCACCTGGCCCAAAATGGGAAATGCACTTATACACTGTAGCAAGTGTATGAGGGTCAGAGATTAGTAAATGTTTCATTCTTTTCAAATTGAAAAATTATATATATAGTAATAACACCAGTAAGGAGGATCATCATCATCATCATCATCATCATCATCATCATCATCATCATCATCATCATCATCATCATCATCATCATCATCATCATCATCATCATCATCATCATCATCTTATGGCTATGGTTGTGGTCCAGTATTGTGTGAGGGCTGCACTGGGGTAGTCTGTCAAGGGACAGTCCACCACAGAGCAACAAGCTGGGCACCAGCCAGCTGTGTTACATCCTACACATGCTGCTTTTCCTGAAAGTGGGACTGATTTAAGGGGTTACATGGGAACAGCAATAAATATCAGCATGACTAGGATGCAGACAGGCACTGGTTGTGTTGGTTTTATTTATGACACAGGACAGGATTGGTATGTAGGCGTTACATTATTCTACCCTGGACTTTGGTAGGAAATTCACTGGGGGTGTGTGAGTGTGCATGTCAAAATGCCAAGGTGAGCAAATTCATTATTATCAAGTCACAACTTTGCTGAGAATTTTGACAGACACAGCAATACTCAGCAGGATTAACATAAACATACATCTGGGGAGATAATTGCAGGCACTTTGTACCTGAAGTGTAATCAAAATGGATCTAGGCTCAGCCAACGTAACATACATACATGTATGTCTTGTGGTAACTTTGTCAACTTTAATGTTTATTCATGGCAAACCACCAAGAAGCAAGTTCAGAGATTATTAAAATGCTTTACTCCTTTCAAATTAAAAAAAAATATACACCAGTGATGATGATGATGATCATCATCATCATCATCATCATCATCATCATCATCATCATCATCATCATCTGGCTGTGTTTGTGGTCCAGTATTGTCAGTGCAGCCCTGTAGTGGTATCAAGCCTGCTGCCTAGGCGGTGGCAACAGACCACAGTTAAATCCTTCTATTTTTCATATTAGTGTTTTTCAGTCTAAAAAATCAGCATTTTGGTATTTTATTTCATGAATGGCAATTAACAGATAAAAATTTCCAAAAAACGTGGATGGATTTTTGTCATATAATTCCCAGCTCATTAATTGGTGATAATTGAGATACAAAACAACACCTGGATCAGCAATAAACCGGTGTATGAATTGTGCTCTGGCCAGGGTCACATCATTGTCCTTGCTCACCATAGAGTTCTCACCTGGCCTGGAAGACAGTGGATCTATATGGCCACCATTGAAGCAACTCTGTGATGCAGGAAACCTGACTTAGATAACTTTATTTACACAGAAGCTACAGCATGCTGAAACCACAGTATTTTCACAATTACGGACTGTCTCCATTGGGATGCGCGACCAGCCAATCACAACTGTAGTCAGTAACCTAATAGAAAACTTGTTAAACTGAAGCCACAACTTGTTTTCTGGATTTGAATTAACTGTGCCAAACTTGAACATTAAGAAAAATATCAACTTTGTTGCAAGTATCCTTTCAATCTGAAAAATAATTTTTAATCACAAAAAAAATTATTACTTAGAATTTTGACAAAAATTACATAATTACATCCAATAAACTCTTTTCTGTCCAACATCAATACGATTGACAATGCGCAACGAAGCAAACACATATTCACATTATCATATTAAAAATGAGGTGTTTTGTACGTGCATATTAACTTGATTATCATATTAAAAATGTGGTATTTTATACATGCGTATTGACTTCATTATCATATTGAAGATCAGGTGTTTTGTACTTGCGTATTGACTTCGTTATCATGTTAGAAATGAGGTGTTTTGTACATGTGTGTTGACTTGATTATCACATGATGTCAAGCTGTATGTCGAGCGTCCTTTTCCCTGATGAAGACCCAGGTGGGTCAAAACATGTAGGGGGTTGCTCCCACCCTAATAACACCTCATTTCTTTTTGTGTTTCAGTTCTGTGAGATGTGCAGAAATGTGTTATCATTTTTGAGTCTAAAACTCTTACTCTAATCAGGTATAACAGGAAGTGTCTTTTGAATGTGTAGAATATTCCATTCACTTGCAATTGCTCAAGATGGCTGCCATGTCCCACTTTGGGACCCCTTGAGAGCACTTGCGTGGGTTATGACACAAGTGACACCTTGCAGTGAAGAATGTACAAGCAACCCAGATTAGTGCTATTGCCATGCAGCTCCCATTTGTGTTAGCTCCCAGCACTCTGGGCCATTTTGGGATCTGGCACGGCCAGCCACTGGGCATCTTTTGTTTTGTTGCGCAACATGTGACATGCTGGCGTAAAAGTGCTGTAACTTTTTTATTTTTGCAATTCATGCAAAATGATCAGCATGACTTTAGTTGAATAAGACCTCTACATTTCTATGTGGCTTCTTTGTCAATTTAAACAAAAACTTGTGCCCTACACCCTAACAAAATGAATATATCAAACTAAATGAATTGAATTGAATTCAATTCAATTCAATTCAATTCAATTCAATCACTAATTGATCAAAACAGTCAAGCCTGTGTGAACACAATTGCATGGGTACCAGTGTGCGCATTTTCCTTGGTTAGCAGTACGAATGATGGTTCCTCTTTAATTTTTTCTTAAGATCGGTTATGTGTCATAATTGTCATTAAATCATAGTGGTAGAGTTTGTTTGTTGCTGCAATAAGTAGTCGATAAATGTACTTTATCACAGTCACTGATAAACTGTCAACATGACATACACACACAGCAGTGGTATTTTCACCCAAGCCATGTTTACCTGCGGCAAGCATATTTTATTCTCTGCCCATGAAAAAAAATTGGACCCTCTGCTCTATAGTACGCAAAGACTGGTATTATGTCATCATTCTGACCAATTTACAGCATTAACGTTTGTTTCTTACCTTAATAAATTGTCTGTAATCGTCAGTTGTGTTCCTACAAATGTCGCCCATGTTTCAAGTCAGACTTCACAACACGAGGTAGGGAGTACTTCGAATGAATCATCAGTAGAAAAACGATACATTTGATTGGACGGCGAACACCATGTGATCGATTCCGGCCCCCTGAATGACCTAGAATATTCAGGAGAATCGTCTTTGGTAGTTTCCAACTAAAATAACCAAGTATCTGTTTGAAATAGAAGCAGTTTTGGTGGGGTTTCCCCTAAGATACTTTTGTTTCATCCAGTGGGAGAGCTTCTTCCTAAAATAGACAAGGTTCTCAGCATTCTAATGATGTGAAGAACATGGCGGGTAGACAAAAAAAAAATCGAGACCATGACGATGACATCACCCTATTTTTGTGCTGTTTTGCTAAGTTACATCATTCAAATTGTCACAAACGACAGCTCGATCTTTGATATAAATGATTGTAGAAGGAAAATAGTCATTTTTAACACAAAATCGAAACAGCCATCGGCATGAACTGACATTTTTCTACATTAAAATGTGCGTGCTTGCATGTAAATAAATAACACAGTGAATTTGAGACAGCTTTGAATCGGCCACTTCAAAAGTTCGAGCATACTCAGCACTGGCGTGCTAGGAGTTAACAGTGCTGCCCAAAGTCCAAGGAAGCAGTTTAGTAGAGTTTTGATGCCAGTGAAATTTGTAAAAAGTAAAATCTTGTACTGGAAATTACAAAACAACTGCAGCACAGAAATGGAATACCAAATATAAAATCTCTGATGTGAAATGGAATGAAATATTTAAACTCCCACTCAAATGTTGCATGGAAACTAAAAAACAAAATTTTCAATTTAAGCTTCTACACAGAATAATCTCAACCTGTAAAAGATTTTGTTTTATGGAAATCAAAGAATCAGTCTCAGATAAATGCAATAGATGCAATGACATTGACACCATTAAACATAGATTTTACTAATGTCACAGTTCTCAACAATACTGGCATTCCTTCTAGGATTGGTCGTTTCAGATATCAAATTTCCAAATTAATCTAAGTGAGGAAGATATGCTTTTTGGGTACTTGGGTTTACCTTTCCAATCAACTTTAAATTTCTACATATTATTGGCAACGTATATCATCCATAGTCAGTTACATAGAGAACATTACAATTTAATTTTCACGAAATTCTCCCTCACCAAGTACTTTATTTTTTATGAAAAATGAAGGAGTTGAACTGTTATTGCACTTTGTGAAGAAAATTTGCCTTTGGGATGACTCAATATATACTTGATGCACAATTAAACCATGCAGAATTGCATCTCATTTGGTGGCCACCCTAGTCAAGCATTGCGACTTTCCGTCACAGTTTGACCACTGTTGTCTGTGATATCACAGAAGGGAGCTTCTATACCAACTCCAATTATAAACATTGACTCCCAGCAGTGAATGTCAGTGTGCTCATGGCTTACTGGATTAAAATGGGGATGCAAAAAAGAAACTGTTCCTGCTTGCACAGTGTGAACTCATCAACCATGGGGAACCAATGGTAGAAGGAGCCACGGGGTACCATAAAGCCGGTCTTTGCCGGTGCAACTGGGACAGAGTCTGTGCTGAGCTAGCTGCCACAGAAGATGACCAAAGCTGGTGCTTGGGAAGTTAAGACTGGTGAGGGATGCTTTTTAAAAGTCATTGTGCGAAAATTCCTATATAAGTGACTGGTTGAAGTTAAGGTCTCTGAGTACTGCCAGATTATAGCCCATAATAAGAAGGCAGGCCTTTTGTGTGCAATTCTTGTCTTCATTCAGTGTTCTCTGCCCTGTTTTTGCCATACACTTGTACAGGCCTTTATTTTCTGTCTTTTTTGGCAATAAAAAATATGGTTAAACCAATAAGGCAGGCCATTTTGCACAGCTGCCAATAACGGCAGTACACACTGCACGCTGAGACAAGCAAAACAGTAGCACCTCGTGCTGTGTGGCTTATGGTGGTATATGTGTATTCAAGCTGTGCTCAAGTGCTTGTGTATTTTCTCCTGTTTTGAAGTTTGCGGGATGCTATGGTAGTCATTATTAATCCGTTATAGGCATGCACTGGACTTATGCTTTTCGATGCGACTGTTTGCCTTCACATATCCCAAGCCTTGTTATAAATCCCTAAATAGAATAAAACTGAAAGCCTGCTGCACGTAGGCCTATGATTTCAAATTCAACTGGTTTTGAATTTATGTTTACACTGTCTTAGCGTGCACCATACACTACCGTTATTTTCTGTTGGCTACCGCGCAAGATGGCCTGCCGTTAACTTCAACCAGTCACTTGTAATGTAGGAATTTTCACACAATGACTTTAAAAGCATCCCATACCAGCTAAACTGCCCAAGCGCCAGCTTTGGTGATCTTCCATGGCAGCTACAGCATGGTCAGTGCCGGGCACAGACTCAGTCCCAGTTGCACTGGCAAAGACCGGCTTTGTTGTAGTCCATCCAGGGCTGCTTCCAGTAAGGCTGAATTTCTCCCTTCCTAATCCTACATCTTCCCCCTCGTCCTCAGTAAGGTCCTCTTGGGAAAAGGAACAGCTAAAACTTAGATTCGGCTCTGTTCCTCTGTCGCTACCGCTCATGCTTTTTCTATCGCTACCCGCCATTGTATCACATAGACTCCCTTCTATGATGTCATGACCCAGAACCCACTTGATGGCCAAAAAGGCGGGAACTTGTCAACTTCAGACCCATTATGGGCAACAAAATTCTTTTGCAAATAAAGTTATTTTCTGTGGACATGGCAAATTTTCTTCACAGAAGTGCTCTAACACTCCAAATCCTTTACTATGAACAAAAAATAAATCTTTTGGCATTTGGGACCTTTAAAAGCACTACATAGGAAGATTCAAGTATTATGCAGAACAGTAATAAAATGGGTGTTTTTAATAGAAATTGGTTACATGTTGAAAACAGCCTGGAGAATAACTAACCTTTTGTATTGTTGTGCTATTGTGTGTCATTAGGGATGTATGGACACACAGACAACCTAACATTGTAAAACTGGGGAATAAAGATTATTTAAAACAATTACTAGAGCTACTATCAAATCTTGCTCTGGCAGTCTGTAATTTGGCTATTCAAATGACTTTTGTCACTAGAATTACACGTGCCAGCACCTTTATGTACAGCTTTTTCTTGCTTGTGAAGCAGACCCAAGCTCTGTGTTATATGTCTACCGAACACAAAACTTGGTCTAGTTTGGAGGCAAAGCTCCTTCTGGAGAAATTACAATTTATGGTCAGTCTGTGACATAGTGTCTATGAAATTTTATGCACATGTACTTTCTGAATGAGTTCTCCCAATTAGAAGTTCAGTTTGGCTGAAAACTGTACCCTGACGCAACAAATACCCAAATTTAGTCATTTTTAGCTCTGCTGACTTGTCAGTCAGCAGAGCTTATAGAATCCGTTTGCGTCCGTCGTCCATCCGTCTGTCCGTCCGTCCGTCCTTCCCTCTGTCCGTCTGTCGTTAGACTTTTTAGACTCATTTTGGCCACCAGGTGGCGCTGCGATTTTTTCCTATTTTTTTATGAATTTTTGCGTGTTAAGGCTATTTTCGACTTCTTCTCCAGAACAGCATGATAGAATTGCTTAAAATTTTATCAAAATATAGTTGGACATTAGACAATGAAAGTTTGCGAAAATAATGTGGATATGTTAATTTTTGACAAAGTTATGCGATATCAGACTTTGTGACTGTAAGTGAGTGCTGCCACTGTACATCGGCAGCCATTGAAACAGCAAGGTATGTCAATTGATAATACATGTACTACCATGGACAAGTCAGGTCGCCCTATTCAATTTTCTGCATGTTGACTTGTATCTACATTGGTAATGGAAGATCCTGCGCCCATGATCACTAGAAAGATCGAGAAGAAACTCCTATGCGATATCTATTGGTAGTGTTGATTTTAAACTTAGGCGCCTTCAAAATTTATTTTAAGGACAAACTTTGCTACCACTCTGCATACATGTATATAGCCGTACAAATCTAGACTGCAGTCCATGTGTTCCAATACTGTAAAAGCAGATTCCAGTCAGCAGAGCACAGGATCATCATGATCCTCTTGTTAACTGTTAAGAAGCCTATGCCCGCTGTAAACAAGAGGATTGTGGGATGGTGCGCCATTGTTGTCATTCTGGCAGCACTTTTGGTTGTTCGAATAATTTCATATGGCACGAATGGATCAACCAGTCCCATGTTTCCACTCACCTGGGTAGGGACCAAAAGCATGTGCCTCTTCCACATGTGTAGCATGGCATGGCCTGTGCCTCTTTCATGTGTACATGTAGCATGGCCTGACAGAGAGGCTCCAAACAGGGTAGTAGCATGTGTGGGACAGTTATTACCATTGAGGTACCAGTAGCATGTGTGAGGCAGTTGTTAGCAGTGAGGTACCAGTAGCATGTGTAGGGCAGCTGTCAGCAGTGAGGTATGTGACATCTATAGGACACCAGTGATGTATAGGTGGTACATGTGGAATCTGGTGGCAGTTGTTACCATTGAGATGCAGGTGACAACTGTGCAGCAGCTGTCACCAGCGAAGTACAAGTACATGTACATGTAGCATTTAGGGACACCAATGGTGTACAAGTGGTGTGTGGCTGGTTTTCACCAGTGAGGAACAAGTGGTATCAGGGGGGCAATTTTAACATTGAGGTAACAGAACGCACAAGAACTGCCTAAAAGAGGGCACTGCAGTTAGTAAGTGCCACCTGTAGGTGGCAGTAAGGTGCAAATTCAACGTGTGGGACAGTTGTTAGCAGTGAGGTAAACATGGTGAAGTATTATGTATCGGACATCTTTGTTCCTGCATCTGGATTGTGTGATTGATGTACCTATTATCGATATGTACCTACTGCGATAGGGTGGGGAAAAACACAGTGTTATCATTACTTGCTAATCTACATGTATCTCTATATGTGATGAGTTGCCGGTCTCTGAACTGGGAAATTTTGTGTAACGATGTCTAGCTCTGTTCCCCGGCGTCTCGGTTATGATGGTAATAGGCAAGGTCAAGAACAGAACGTACAAGAACTGCCTAAAAGAGGGCACTGCAGTCAGTGGAGGGCTAGGGTTGTGTATTCCCATTACTTTACATTGTGATTTGCAACTTAATAACTTGAAAACTACTGCATATAGAGACACCAAATTTCAGACAGTAAATCTAAATGCATAACTAAATACCTCACAAAAATCATATAACCACAGCTACAAAAGTGGGTAGTTAATGTAAGGTTGCTTTAGCATACAAACTAATGGGAATACACAGCTATAGCCCTCCAAATGTTTGTGTATTCAGTTGTGTATTGGGGCAAATACACAGCTTGGAGCTAATCATGACCTTTCCTATTGCCTGTAAATGCATATTTGGGTTCCTTATGCTTAGCAAAAAGCAGACTTTTCAGGGAACACACATTTTATATTTTTATAATCACAGAGACCCTAGCTTTTTAGATTTTTCATAAACCGATTTCATGTTTACTTGTACAGAAAATGTTTGCCCTGCTGACCCACTCCAAATGTGATCTGTGTGGAGTTTTCAGTTGCTATATTGAAAATTGGAAAGTTGTTTTTACAAGCTCATCACCAGAACTGAAGTGACATGTCTTGCTCAGACCACCTGCGTTCGTCAAGAAAAGACAACTTTGTTTAGATTTTACCATGGAAGTACAGCTTAGAACTCAAAGTCTCTGATTTATAACAATAATTTTCCTCTCTATGGTCAGTGATGTATTGTGCTGCATTTTTACAAACTGCACGGCTTAGCCTATCGAGAACTGGTATATCATGCATATTAAGTCACAAAATACTCATGTCCAAACTACGGAGAGCTCTTTCAGCATACAGTGAATAAATTGCCAAGAAACATTTCTTTTGTACATATATTTGTGTCACAAAGAGTGAGGTAAAAACATTCGTGTATTATTCTTGCAGGCTGCAGATGGATTTCTCTTTGTTGTTGGCTGTGACCGCGGCAGAATTCTTTTTGTATCAGAGTCTGTCAAGAGTATTCTCAGTTACACCCAGGTAAGTCTCTGAGAGCAACATCAACTCTGTATTTACATTGGGTGTCCCAGCTGAATGGAACAGCCATGCCAGTTATTCATTGCACATCAAGCCTGCATATGCCGCATTACCCATAACATATGCTGGATAAATTGCAAGTTCTGTCAGCCACTCACTGTGAGCCACTCACTGTCACCCACTCACTGTCAGCCACTCACCGTACTGTACTGAGGGTAAAGCTTTAACTCTTTCAGTGCCAATCATGACTAAAGTCAATCTACTTAGGTCAAACTAGTCCGTAAGATCCCATATTCATATTTCTCGTAAAAAGACCCTTCATTCAAGTACCAGTATGCCTATAGTTCCAGGGAGAATATCACAGGTCAACAGCTTTCCTTGATGCACATTTGGAGCATTGTGCCCAATGTGTGCTGAGAAAAGCTGTTGACTCAGTGCAAAATTTGGCACTGAGAGAGTTGATTCACACACATGTACCCACAGGTTGCCCTACTTGCCACTGTAAACTCTGGCCTGTCTGTCTGTGTCTGGGAGGATAAATACTTAGTATTACTCAGAATTACTCACCCATTGTAGACTGCTGTTCACTGTTGTCATCCCATCGTAAAGTGCAGTTTACATGTGTAATAAAAGTCTCCCATTATTTATTATTGTAGACTGCCATTAACTACATAAACATCTACAATGTAGGCCTATTGATTATAGAATGGTGAATTATCAATATATATATATATATATATATATATATATATATATATATATATATATATATATATATATATATATATATATATATATATATATATATATATATATATATATATATATGTATGCCGCCTGTGTACATATTAATTTCAAGAACCTTGCCCAAGAGCCAGATTACTCATTGGCAGCATCATGCTCAACTATTTTTATTTTAAAATTGGACAAAATAAATAGAGCAGCTGAATAGCACCATATCAAGCCATCCTTGTGAGGATGTCTCAGGCTTCTGTTACCTGTCCATCCACATGGGTTGGTGTTGCCTGCTGGGCATGTCTTCGAGAACCTCCACTGTTTGAGTGGGGCTACCACTCAAACACCTGTCAGTATGAGGCCACCAGAGAGGCTGCTACAGCTGAGCAGACAAATGCCGGGTATAAACACAAACATGCGATCCCACACACAAAAGGTACAATTATTTCAAAATGTCCCCGATGTCCGCAATATATCTACAACATGGACATCGTGGACATTGGCTTTGTTTCGAGCTTAAAGCAGATGAAGCCACCCATGTGCAGTGCACCATTATTATTTATCATTTATCAACTTAACCCTGTGACAAATTTCACTGACAACTGAAGATTGTACCTCCTGGACATGGCAGACTTTTCGAGATTGTACCTGTCCATGTCTGATTACTTCATAATCACAAAGATTTCAGCTATTTGTACGGTACCAATTGTATCAAACTTGTCCCAACCAATTCTCCCCATTTATTCCAGTCAAGTCTTGTTCCTTTTCAAAAGGAAACTTTCATTCTTTTTTCACAGGAATATTAAAGTAGGGATATGAACAAATGTATTGGATGCAAAAAGTGATCTGCCTTTCCTTCAGCTTTAATTGACAATTTTAAGTCTGCGCCATTTTCCATATTGAATCCTTTTTGTACAGTCATCAGAATGGTCAAGTACCTTTTTTTTTTATTTACATTACTGGCATATCATTTGTCAGTTGGCATACACATTATCAAAATTGAAATGTTAATTAAAAAACAAAAAAACAAAACAATGCAAGTTTTGC
>CAXHWN010001128.1:0-18000 GCA_964020975.1 Hermodice carunculata | reverse complement strand
AGGGCTAGTAACGGAGATATATATCCATGTGCAAGTATAGGCTTTTTGACAGGGTTGTGACATTTAGTATTTCCCATTTACGTGCTTCTTTACCCATACGTCACAGGTATTTACTGCTTACGGAAAATGTTGCCAGTAACTTACACTTATTGGGATACCTGAGGTCTCTCTCACAATGTACCTGTATGCTGTTAATGTTGGGATATTGGCTATGATACCGTAGGGTAGTCGAGTCACGCCAGTGATCCTATTGCATTTTACGGATAAGGTGAACGTAAATTTATAAATGTTAACAGCTGCTGAGGTGTAAACCATCATCATCTGTATCATATGTAAATACATACACAAATACTTATGTACGTTCGTATGTATGTATGTATGTATGTATGTGTGTATGAATATATATATATATATATATATATATATATATATATATATATATATATATATATATATATATATATATATATATATATATGGTTGTATGATGTTTTCTGACCGATCATTTATGTATTAAGCTCTGCTTGCGGCAGCTCATATAGCCATATGGACAGTTTTATTGTTGGATTTGCGAGGTAGGGCTAAAGTAGCAGCTGTTGCCACCACCATTAAGCTGTTGTTTGAGTGTGAAATGCACGACTGAATCAACAATTTGTGCTGGCGTGCTTGGGCACACCTCCCAACGTGTGATTGTACTGACACTCTGGTGAGGTTGTGTTATGTCTGTCTGTCTGTCTGTCCTGTCTGTCTGTCTTTCTTTATTTTTTGTCTTTCTCGCTTTCTTTCTTTCTTTCTTTCTTTCTCGCTTTCTTTTTTCTTTCTTATTTCTTTCTTTCTTCATTCATCTATTTATTAATATAAATAACCACATTTATTTATTTATTTATTTATTTATTTATTTATTTATTTATTTATTTATCTATCTATCTATCTATCTATCTATCTATCTATCTATCTATCTATCTATCTATCTATCTATCTATCTATCTATCTATCTATCTATCTATCTATCTATCTATCTATCTATCTATCTATCTATCTATTTATTTATTTATTTATTTATTTAAATTTTTTGTAATGCTGTGTACTGCCCTCCCCGGCATTATGTTACTGCAAAGATTTTGTATGTGTTATGGAAGGTTTCCATGGTCACCACAACCAAAATTTGGGTTTGGTCATTTTTTCAAGTTTATGCTCATAATGAAAAGTGCGGGTTTTATCGTTTACAATCTAATCATTGTTTAAGTGTATGGTGTTGTTGCCATTTTTAGGTGTGACGACTTGTATTGGGAACTTTTTGGGGGTGGTCTTCTTAAATAACCTTACGATGATTTGGCATAACGATCCTCAAAGGTGCTGCTTTAAGACCAGTAATAAACATGATAAACTACACGCATTTGAATATTATGTCTGCTCAGTATACAGATGGCAAACTATCCACCATTTACTTGACCACCAAAAAGTCACCGAAGCGGATGAAGTTGCTTTTTGAAAGAGTTTACAAATATACCTCTGTGTGACGGTTCGGCTTGAACGTGATAATTTATTTACAAGATGTCATTTTCGTCTCCCACCTTTATGTGCACACCAAGAAAAGAAGGCAAGAGTGAGGCATCATTTATATAACTGCTTGCGTCATCAGCGTATCTTTGTGTACCCGGTACCACGTTCATTTTATCAGCATTGTTTTATGAATCGTTCATTTGTGGTAGAAAATAATGCAGAACACCGCTTAGTGCGAATGAACGAAGGCAAATTTCGGTGTGACTGTGGCCTGTTTGCACACGTCTGATCTCACATATATCCCGGATGTTTGCCAGAAGGTCTGTGGCACGTGTGGAAGAAGAAAATGGCTGTGCGAAAGCCTTCCAAAAATTAAAAAAAAAAAAAATGAGCAAGACATGATGGCTGAACACATTTCCTGGTCAAAACGTTCATATTTCTGAAGCGACGAAGCGTATTTGATGTTGCAGTAACATAAGGTCTTGGACCAGTAACCCCTCAAGGTCGGGTCAACTGATCCACCACTTTTCATCGAGTACTGAATACTGTTGCTGCGGGTCTATTGGATGTTAATATCACAGGAGCAGGGCATTCCAAATTAAGCCCCATCATAATTTTGGACAGGAAAATACTTATCAAGTGTAAGTTTTTGAAAGGCTCTACTACTCTAGAAATATTTTAAATCATGTGATAACTTTGTGTATTTTTGGAGCCATATTTGGCGCGGAACGGTCAATCATGGAGGTAATGTACACCAAAGCACCTGCAAAAAATCTAATCACATACCACCCCCCACCCCCACCATTTTCTTGGTTTCAACTTCCTGCAATTAGTATAACCGTGAAGTAGAATGCAAAATAAGTTGTGGTTTTACGTTCCAAATAGGAGATATAAGCCTGCGAATGTCGCTATTTTAATATATAAATGCATTAGGTTTTTTAGGTTACTGGTCCAAAACCTTCACAGTCGAAACAATTTTTCAAACATTTTGTATGACTCGGGGGGGGGGGGGGGCACTCCCATGTAGGATTGTACTGGGTATGTCCCGCGGCAAAGGACCTGTTTTCATTATTCCCAGGATAAGAGAAGCCCCCCCCCCCCAAAAAAAAAATGTACAAGGCTGGAGTAGGATAGGGGTAGCCATTTTTTTTTCTTGTGAACTGAAGTCTGATTCATTTTTCAAACAAATGTATAGATCTTGGATATAGGCTGGAGATTCAGAACGCCAATCACCAAGTTCTTTGGGTGGAAATGTTGGTGGGAAGTAAGAATATGCTAAAACTTGTTTAAAATTGGAATGTTGGTTTCCAAAATACACCAGGATGCACCAATGCAGCACTCCTTTCGACACATTACAGGATTAAGAAAAAGCACTTTTTACATCTGCTTCAACATTAAAAGAGGGTGTTGTATACAAATGTCCAAGGCACACACACACACCCTCAAGTTGAGGCTGTGCCCCTCCCCCCTCCCCCCGGGGGGGTATGACTCCCAAGAGTCTTGGGGCAAGACCAAGTGACCACTTGAATAAGTTTGGAGAATCGATCGGTGACAACTTAATGGAATAATATGAAAAGAGAATTTATGCAAATTCTGTTCAACCTTTTCCATGATATGTTGAATAAGAACATTTTTTCTATTGGTATTCTTTCATATTTCAAGCGAAATCGGACGCAATACCGAGCAGAAGACAAAAGTGGGAGCGCATAAGTCAGATTTCTGGGTCAATAAGCAGGAAATGACGATCGACATTCCTGCATGGTGATTTGGATAGCAATGATGATGATATCTGAAGTACATTCACGTGGTGCTTTGCGATGTGAAACCGAAAGTGAAAGTGATTCTGTGTACAGCCTTGCTTGGATAAATCTCGGGGAAGCAGGTGGGCCAGTGAACTGGCTAAAAGGGGGGGATCTTTCGATTTTCATATAATTCAGTCAATTGCTACCGATCAGTTCGCCAAACTTACCCAAGTGGTCGCTCTTTCAATGCAAACTGAGGCTCGGGTCGAACTATTGAGGATGAACTGATTTCGATTTTAAAAGGATGCTACATTCATATTCCCTGTGAAAAGATTTTTCTTTGGAGTACTAGGATGTCTATAGTCCCAGAGAACATGATGGTCCAGGTGAACGTTTGGAACTGGAAGGATTAAATGAAAGGTGTCTGTAAGTTTGAGCAGTTTGTAATCTATAATTTGGTGTGCAAGTAAGTGTGTTGACAAATCAATGTATTTTGAATCGGCAGAGGGATCGCAAACGGTAAAACGTTGACCATGAAAACAGTGACTATGAGAGGTATGACTGATGAACTTGCTGCATTGGTCCTGGCCCCAGAAAATGTGGCACTTCTTTCTTTCTTTCTTTCTTTCTTTCTTTCTTTCTTTCTTTCTTTCTTTCTTTCTTTCTTTCTTTCTTTCTTTCTTTCTTTCTTTCTTTCTTTCTTTCTTTCTTTCTTTCTTTCTTTCTTTCATTCTTTCTTTCTTTCTTTCTTTCTCTCTCTCTCTCTCTTCCTTTCTTTCTTTCTTTCTCCTTTCTGTATTTCTGTATCTATTCATTTCATTTTCTTTTCTCCCTGTATTTCTTTTTCTCCTCCTACCTCCCTCTCGTCCAACCGTTGTCTACCTTTTTCCTATCTTTCTTTCTTATTTTTTTTCTCTTCCTGTCTCTAATGGTGGATAATGGGCTAATTATTACTGTTAAACTTAAGAAGATAGCACTTGCGGAGTGGGGTTTCTTATGGTGGGGCAAATTTTAATTCGGAGTATTGTTCACTATTGGCAAGCGCCATTCTGTACACGTATTGAGCAGTAAAATGTGCAGTTGCAGAAGCACCAGACTCCAGTCATCAGAGCACATGGTCGTTATGATCCTCTCGGCAAAATCTTAAAAAATCACCCACAAAATCGCTGAGCCAAGTGATTCGAAATTGCATACGAACACCTCTCGGTGTGCTAGGATCCAATGCGCTTTTGACAGGTGCCTCTGTAATTCGTATTTAGTAGTTTTTACGATTTTTGTGCGTGACTTTTTTCGCTTCGTCTCTTAATATTTGTATCGGATCCCTTTCAAACGTACTGGGGATGTACCTTGGTTCAATCTTCACTACATTTGTTAATACATGATGTTGCTGTTATTTTCTGATTTGTAACAAACTATCAAAATTAGGAAAAAATAATTAGGTACATATTAGCATTGCTACAGCAGAAAAAACTGACACGTTAGCTTATATCGCAATGATGGCGGATCCTGGGTCTTGGGTCAACTTTTTTTTTTCTTTTTGCTAATATCATTCTGCATTGGTGGTAAAAATATATATCTATAAAGCCACAATAACTGTATTATGATTTAATTCTTTCCTACTACTACCAACTCATTCTGTCATAAAAGCCCGTCCTCAGTGGCCCTTCTCGCCTCATGCTTGGTAGTGTTATTGTTTATAACTTGACTTGTGCACCATCATATAAGCTCTGAAAGCTGATTATAGAAATAAAGCAATAAACATTTTTTTTTGTTACTGGCCCGCAACCGGCTTCAAATAACCCTGATTTTTTTTTCAAGATACGAGTGTATATACACAACAAACTGGAATAAATGAACTCCATCTATTGTCTATGTAGTTTGATTCAAATTTGGTCATATTCCACAGGCCAAACCGCATCCTATAGATTGATGCAAGTAGGCATGTACAAACAACACAACGTTTACTCATCTCTTTGCACAGGAATACTTAACACAAAGAGGACGCATATTTAAGAGCGTTTCTACAAACCTGGGAATCACCATCACCCAACATATATATATATATATATATATATATATATATATATATATATATATATATATATATATATATATATATATATATATATATATATATATATATATATATATATATATACATACATACATACATGCATCCGAGTTGCAATCTTCATCGGGAGATATCATAAATTTCCTACATATATACACAAATATGAAATTACTTAATGAAATTTGTGGCTTCGGTTTTCGCAACGTTTGAATTTAAATTGGTTTTTTCATCCAATACACCTGTTCGTACCAAGTTGTACCAAACTTTCCTGGACCATAATAACTATGTATTCCATTGTTGGCCTGATTGTCCAATCAGCAAGTGGCCGAGTCTGGCCCACGCCTTCATGTTCACAACGGATGCCACCGCTAACGCTAGTGATTACAGCATGGATTGTGCGGAACAGTGCAAATCTTTTACCTAAAGTGTCACATCAGTGGTGCCACGTGCATTCTTAGTTTCCTGGTACTAATTTTTCACTAAATATAAGAACATCCTTTGTTTTACGTTCTGATCCTTCACGGGCCAGCGCGGCCAAGCACAAAATGTGAACAAAGTAGGGGGCGCTCCATGAAGTGAACAGAATTAACCCGTGTCTTATGAACCGGTCTTTTTCACTTCAAAAATGCCATCAGTTGACAGAAGTATTCTCATTTATTCCCCCCCCCCCCAAAAAAAAAAAATGTTCTTTTTCAACAAATCCTAGATATTAAATTCTGTAAAAATGTCTGTGATCGCTGCTCAACGATCAAATCTACCAAGTGCCATCTTGGTGACGTTTTTAAAATGTAATTTTGCAACGTCAAATATGATTTTCTCCAGATACCTGTCAGAGACGAATCTTTTGTCAATGATACGATTTAGTGCGCTTGGCACGGGTTCCTCTGTCTAATTTATTATTCAAAGTCATGCCTTACTTCCTTCCCTACAAGATATTACAACAGACATTGTGTTGTGTTTAAATGTGCCAAGGACCTTCGTCAAAGAAAAGATGACTCCCTTCTGTCATTTGTCAATATACGTTTAAAACAATCCATACCGTCGTGACATCAGCCAAACTGATTCCATGAATGTGATGGATTCCTGTATTCGTACTCACAATGAGACGGAGAAAAGGCCATAGAATCAAATATCTTACGATCAGTTTCATGAACTTTATTCTTTCACATTCAGTCATAATCTTGCGAACACAAATGCAAGTTTTAGCCTCGCTTCTGCAAGCGCCACAACTGAACTTAAAGACCTGTTTACTTCCAGCTGACAGTCTCAAGGTCATATATGCATTGGATTTTCATATTGTATTGTATGATCTTAACTTACTCAAGTTATGAACTTTCATATGATTTTTTGATAATTTTACACGAAGGCTTAAGACACAAGACAATAAGACAAAATGCAGAAAAGCACTACTTTAACTACCTGGACAGGTTCAGGCAGACCCCAGCATATAGGCGCACGGATAAATAAATAACTATATTAATTAAGAACAAAATTACTACTACTACTACTACTACTACTACTACTACTACTACTACTACTACTACTACTACTACTACTACTACTACTAATGATAATAATAATAATAATAATAATAATAATCATATCCTTGAGTAAGAAAACGGTATGCTCATATTACTGTATAATTACCTACAAAATTTTACGCAGAAAAAAAATCATGTAATGATTACCTTCATCTGAAAAGAGAAGTACCAAAAGGCCTCAAATACTGGCATGTGAGACCAAAGCTGTTATTTTGGCCTCAGACGTTCAAGACCATTCGAACAAGCTGTTGATCACAGATATACATACTTCGAAATTTTTAAGAAAAGGGTAATTTAAAATGTGTGACAATGTTGTTATGTATATTTACTTTGTTTTACCCGTTTCAGATTTCGCATTGACTCAATCACAAGCAAAATAAAGCCCAACACTTGCACGACTATACCACGGTAGGGGTCATAGGTCCAAAAATTCAATGTTGGCCGCCTGTGTCATAGGAAGAGGTGTGTTTGTTCCAAGTTGCGTGTAAAATTAGATCGCTTGCAGATAGCAGACGTTCACATATGTCATTTAGTGTGTACATGTGGTGATAACCAGGTTGAATGTTCCAGCAGATACGAATAATCAGCATGGGCAACTGCGGACTATCTCTGGGCACATTTGATTTATAATGCCGACGTATCATTTGTATTGCCTGGCCTCCACAACATAAAAAATGAACGCAATCCACATGTCTTTATGCATGCAATACGATACTAGGTGAAAGCATGGGCATTTTGTCTTAGAATCCCGCCGATTCAATATCTTTTTTGCCGGATATTTTTCTCACACAAACAGCGCCAAGAATATTAACACTGGCGACTATATGCCTTTACATTAACCCATGACGGCATCGTTTCACCCGTGCGCGCTCACTTTGCCTTACCGCACCCTGATACGTCTTTGAGAGGGACTTACACGTTGATAAACATGAATGGTAAACTTTTAGTCAAGACATTAATCCTCTAAAATAAAGCCCACACCCACAAGTTTACGCCCAATGGGAAAAGGAATTCCTTGAGCACAAACTGGGGCCTGCTGCAGAACTGCTCTGCTTTCAGGCACGCCGATGTTCTGTCGAACAGCATGCAAAATGCACCATGCGCAAAGTGGATCCACCGCGTTTTATTTAAATATTGTGACTTTCAAACTTACTAACTTAGCAGAATTTGCGGCATGAAAGGTCATTCTGCTTGCGATGATAAGTAACGTGGCTTACCCTCGCGACGGCACATACGTGCTCCAGTTTTGACGTCACTTTCGTGCTTATCTGAATCTAGCTTTAAAAGCATCTTTTGAGGTTAACAGTACCTAATTCAAAGCATTTTAGCATCCTTTAACCTGAACCGAAGCTTGATGTTCTAAGATACCCGAAATGTCAGGACTCTACAAGACACATCAAAATGGCATCTGAAGTTTATTCTAAAGTGTCAAAAACAGAAACCCCTGCAATTTTACACACAAACATAACAATATCTTTGCAATTAGCGACAAAGCCCATGCAGTCTTCGCCATGATGTTTCCTAATTGGTGTCCGCTCTGCATTAGGCGTATCAAACCGCGTTTTATTATTATTATTATTATTAGTAGTAGTAGTAGTAGTAGTAGTAGTAGTAGTAGTAGTAGTAGTAGTAGTAGTTGTAGTAGTCTTATTATCATTACCATGATCATTATCATTATTATTAAGTTTCTTCACTTTTATCAAGTAACTGTACGCTACGTTTAAGCCGAAAGCAAGTAGTCTGTCATGGGGACTATGTGAAGTGAGAAACCTCTTAGTAGCCTTTGAATTTAACCCGCAAAATGGCCAACAAAGATTAAACAATATCTAAAGGTTTGTGGCATAAATGGAAAGGAGTTCAGCAGCACGATTGGGTGGCTCAAGTCAAAAGACTAATCCCCTAAGATTGAGTATGGTGACCTGATTACAGATAGCCCATCATCAATATGTCTATAACTGTTGCTAAGTCATGTTAGGATCAGGGGATACATAAAAAAAGTGCGCTCGACAATCACATGACTGCAGCAATGGAATCATACCTGTCGGCCTAATGTTACAAGTAAATGTCCATGTCTTGCATAATCAGTTTTGCCTAAGCTTCATCGAAGGCGCCATCAATCTCCTGTTTTTTTTGTTATTGTTTTTGTTAATTTATTCATTTTATTTTGTTTTTTTTTTGTTTTTTATTTGCTTTTTATTTGTGTTTTTTTTTTTTTTTTTTTTTTGTTTTGTTTTTTTTGTTTTTTTTTTTTTTGTTTTGTTTTTTTTGTTTTGTTTTGTTTTTTGTTTGTTTTGTTTTTTTTGGGGGGGTATTTTTTGGGTTTTTTTTGTTTGTTTTTGTTTGTTTTTGTTTTTTGTTTTGTTTTTTTGTTTGCTTTTGTTTTTTGTTTTTGTTTTTTGTTTTTTGTTTTTCTTTTTTTTTTTTTTTGTTTTTTGTTTTTTTTTGTTTTTTGTTTTTCAATGGTGTGCAGCAGCAGCAATTAATGCGTTTGTAGCCTCTGTCCATGTAGTATCGTAGTATCATGGTGATGGGAGGTCAAAACCACCGTAATGCAAACCACAGTGGGGTCGCCGGGAAGGTTAGCATGCCCACACTTCACGAAAAACATTTGATAGGAAAATTGAAACCAAATTACGATTATGTCATTAGCTAAGCGTATTGGCTATTTATGCCTTCGTGGTAAGTCAAGGCATTGCTGCACAACTTTAAGGGCCCATGAGCAGGCAATAGTATTGACATGGAGTAGCCCGTCTGTAAGTTTAAGAAAACCGAAAGCATCTATGTCCCTTGACGCACTTATTGAACAGCTCTGTTTTAATGGATAGTTAGGGCCAACAACAAATAGAAAGCGTGAGAAGATCGTGACGTATCGTTAATATAAACAGTCTTTCTGTTGAACGCATGACTTAATGTGCAAAACCTGTGTGTCTCGTGTCGTCCTGTACTACCTGTCCTCCTTCTACAAGAGACATTAACATAGGACATTGCCCTCCTTCCCTATTGCATCACTGCCTAAGCCGTATGATTTATTGTTTGTAATTTTGTTCAATAAAATATGTTTAAATCAATGTTTCTTTTTACGAAGAGTACCTTTTTTGTGAGTGGTCTCCCATTTTTTGTCTCATGCCATCCATTTAGAACCAACCAACTCTCCCAGTGAACTGCTGTCCGCACTTATATCTGTTATCGGAGCTGTTTGATATTAAAGGGAGATAGAGGGGGGGAGGGGGTGAGCACTATTCGGCTTGCAACTTGTTTGAGAGCCGTCTTGTAGACCACGGTCCCACTAAAAGTTATCTAATGCAGGCAAACTTACAAGTAATGTATCATACGCTGATTTGATAATAATATTGATCAGAACTTAAACTAGATTGCCTCTAATATTATGGCTTCCAAAAATGGTACTTAGTGGCACCGAATCTAATATACAAATATAGTGAGATACAGAAGTACACCTTAAATTAAAACCCTGGGACGGGTTACGGGGACAGATTCGCCGTTTGCAGCCCTGCGAGCGTATTGTTTCATTTCTATGTCTAACCTTAGGTGCATAAAGATTAGTACGCGTGGTCCGCTCTGTGCATAAAGATACGTACACATGGTCCGCTCTTTGCATAAAGATACATACAAGTGGTCCGCTGTGTGCATAAAGATACGTACACGTGGTCCGCTCTGTGCATAAAGATACGTACACGTGGTCCGCTCTGTGCAAACTGAGAATCCGTAATGGAAGGATGTGCACACTTTCGGTACCTGCGCTTGATGAAAGTTCAGACTGTAAGATCCACCGGTAGGTTGTTTAGTAAATATGATATACAATTGAATACTTAAGCACGGCTGTAAATAACCCCCCCCCCCCCCAAAAAAAAAATTCAGTCAATCAATAAATTAAAAAAAAAAAGAAACCAGAAAAAAAAAAACAAACAAAAGCAAGGACAAAAAAAAAAAAAAAAAGAAAAAAAAAAAAAAAGCAAATACTGCTCGTGCTTTTCATCTATTGCACTTGATTCATGAACACTGCTCATGGAACAATTTCAATGCAAGGTTACATATGACGGTAAGGCACGCGATAAAAGTTTTTAACAAATGTCCGCGTGAAGATTAAATAATCTGGAATCGCACACTAAGGAGAATGTGAATGAGTTGAAATACGATCCAATTGGTTTAATAGCCCTTGTCTCTGAAAAAAGGCAATGATAAAATCAAAACCAAGTGATAGTATCGATCTACCAGGTTGATGCAGTCATTTTGCCAAGATCATTAAAAAAATAAATAAAACAAAAAAAAAAAAAAAAAAAAAAAAAACAATAACCCCCCCCCCCCCCCCCAAGATTTCACTCATCTTATTGTAAATGTGTGCGATCTCTCATCAATTCAAACGGGAATAATAAATTTTTGCTACACATTTGAGAATTTCCCAAGCTGAGTTAAACGCAGTGGTAGTTAATTTTAAGCGCGTGAAAGACAATGATGATGTTATTATTGGAATGACAATTTGCTGGGAAATATCTATCCAAGCCAATATTAACCAAGAAGGTCAATACTATATGCCAAACTTGTTTCACCAATATCATTCTATGTCTGTACAGTGTGTATATATGTGGCGGGGGGGGGGGGGTACTAAGAGTGTTTCTCGTGGTGACATATGAACGAGTACCACTGCTGTGGCGACTTTATTGCGTATTGAAATACCAAATACCAATAATCAAAGTTAGAGCCAGTTTAATGCTTGAACAGCAGCAGGAGCTCAGGATACTTGGACACCCAGGTTTTATTGGCAGCTGCAGCAGCTGAAATGCGAGTCATATTATTAAACATCATCTTTGTATTGGTGATATTAGTTTTCCACCAGCAAGCTTTATCTGTACTTTAAACATTCCCTTGCCTTATTGGTGATCAAGTGAAAATAAACCTTAATACTCTAGTGGAATATGCTCAGTCCAAAGGCACAGGGATCTTGGGAGTACCTCTTGCAGCACTCACGTAGAGGTAGGCTTTTTCATTTAGAAATAACCAGTATGTGACGAGTGCATTTATGCCAGTGCTCTCACACATGGGGGGTGTACATACTGGATACTCAGGATACTTGGACACCCAGGTTTTATTGGCAGCTGCAGCAGCCAAACGATCCTGTTTTCTTATTCTTCACTAAATTATAATCCTCCATTGGGACCACTTCTTTTCAGTATCCTTAAGCACACTTATCCAGTATGTACACCCCCCATTTGCACTTATGGTTGAAAAAAAAAGATCAGGCAAGTATGAGAGATTGCACATGCTTACCGGAATAATAGGGACGTCTGAAGCTTGTTTTTAGCTAATAAATAAGACTTTTCTGCTCAAATCATATGTTATACAAACATTGACTAAATTACATTTATTTTTATTTACAATAATGTCCGCTACAGTGGCAAGAGCGCATTGTCCTTTTTTGGAATAATCCCATTACAAGAACTACAATGCTAAAAACAAACATCAATTGCTATTTCAATTTTTTGAAGTGTGCTTAAGGATACTGAAAAGATGTGGTCCCAATGGAGGATTATAATTTAGTGAAGAATAAGAAAACAGGATCGTTAATTGGTGGTATGAATAAAGGAATGGCTTTTGGTTTAAACATATTTTATTCCAAAGAAAACAATTGGGGAGAAGGGCAAGGCCCTATATTAACCCCTCTTGTCGGAATAGGACAATATCACAGGACAAACGAGACGTCAAGGGTCCAGAGCGAAGCTCCAAACTGCTGGCAGTTAAAAGACACCGCCAGGAGGAAGAGCTCCGCCCTGGATCAACAAAGTAAAGAAGGACACCACAAATCACAAGACAGACAGTGGGGCGATTCATTATAAAGAGCAATGAAATTGCCAATTAACGACCATATCATTCAAGATTCATAATTATGTAGTGCAGTTATATAATACAAATGCAGGATTAATAATATTGTATATCAATTCATCATGTAACAACACCGGTTTGAAAACGTTTGGTTTTTAGAATGTAATCTTGGACTGCCAGGAATATTTTCTTATTAATTTCAAGAGTGCCATCGGAAACGCCATATAAAACGGTTTCAAGGCCGAAAGGGGCATATTTTGTTACTATCGTATGAAGGCGATCACGAGGAACAGCATAATAAGGACAAACAAAGAAGAAATGCCAACGTCTTCAATCCCTTGATCGCAACGACAGTTTGGCGATTGAGTGAAACCAATATCAAATAGATGGGCATTCAATTGGCTGCGGCCCAAACGCAGTCTTGTATGCAAAACTGCGGCAATTCTGTTGACGACATAGTATAATTCTATTAGCTTGAGTGACCGAGGCACATTTGAAGAAATTTTGTTTTTAAATTCACTTAAAGTAGTAGAGTTTCTCACATCAAGAGGTAATTGTTTCCATAGTTTTATCGTAGAAGGAAAGAAACAATTCTCAAATAATTCAGTTCTGGTTCTGAATTGAGGCAAGTCTGGGGCCTGTCTTGTTATATACCTTCTGTTAAGATTTTGTTCATTGGAAATTATACCACTAAGATATTCGGGAACCAGATTATTAATAATTTTGTACATTAGAATTAGTTTACTAACTTCCCTACGTTTTGCCAATGTAGAAAGACCAGTTTCTTCATATAGTTTAGCATTAGATGTGGTGCGCATGGCACCAGAAATAACACGTGCAGCAGCCAATTGAATGCTCTCCAGTTTCAATGCATCTGATTGGGTGCAGCCATCCCGGAAAACATTACCATATTCCATTAAAGGTCAAATAAAGGAGGTGTAGATTATTTCTAACGTTTTCCTGTCGAGACGAAATTGGAGTGTTTTCAAAATAATTAGATGTTTAGTGGCCTTTGCCACGATAGTATTTATGTGATCGTTCCATCTTAAGTCATTCCGAAATACAAGCCCTAAATGCTTATGTTGATCCACATGTTCCAGCTAGTGATCTTTGAATACTAACGGAGGGTGATGTACCGGGTCTCTTTTCCGAGAGATTAACATAGTATCAGTTTTCTGGGCATTAAAAGTCACCATCCAGTCATCAGACCAAGAATCAATAGATAAGAGATCACTATTAATCATATTTGCAGTTAAATTTGGATTATCAACCGAGGGGAACAGAGAAATATCGTCCGCAAAAAGTTTTATATTCGACCGCACAATGTCTACTATATAGTTGTCCCGATGGCCTAGAGGTCAGCGTGTTGGACTTAACATTTGGCTAGGCGAGTGTGCCGAAGGTAGTGGGTTCGAATCCCAAACAGGTCGACATAAATTTAGTGTATTTTTCAGTTAATAAATATCAAGAACAATAAAGGTACTACAACATAGCCCTGGGGAACACCAGCGTTTATGGTTCCCCATTCAGATGATTGACCATTTATTACTACCCGTTGTTGTCGGTTAGACAAATAATTTCGAATCGAGTTTAAAAGTGATCCAGATATCCCATTACGTTCCAATTTGTAAAGAAGACTAGCATGCCAAACACGATCGAATGCCTTGCTAATGTCGAGAAAGACGATTCGCACTTCCTTCTGAAGATCAATGGCAAGACACAATTGGTGATATAAAGATAGCAGTTGGTTAACAGTGGAATTGCCGGGTATAAATCCCGACTGATTTGCCAATAAAAGTAAGTTGTCCCTAAAAAAGTTAAAAACGTGTTTAAAAATAGCTTTCTCCATAATTTTCCCAACACAGCTTAAGAGGGAAATAGGACCATAGTTGTTGCATAGATATAAGTCGCCCTTTTTGTACCAGGGGGTGACGTTGGCTTGCTTCCATAAGCTGGGAAAAGTTGCCTGATTAAGAGAAAGGTTAAAGAGTTTGGTTAACGATACGCAAATTGATGGTGCTCCTTCCTTCAGAAGTCTAGCGCTGGTTCCATCTGGACCAGTGGCCTTAGTGATATCTAAGCTCCTAAGAATGTCAAAAACTTCGCTATGGTCAATTTGAATAGAGTCAAGTATGACAGCGGGTAGGTCCACAGTTGGAATTACTGGGGCCCTTGAAGTATCAAGGTTGCTCTGACTTAAGAAAAAGGAAATGAATATTTTGGCTTTTGATAGGCTGTCGGTCACATTGTATTTGTGTCTTTTTGCCCAGAACCACTTCCCAGTAGTCAATATCCTATTCCGCAGTTCGAACTCTTTACTCTCCATAAGCTAACCTGTCCCTGTCTAACCTGTATACATATGGAATTACTATTGTCTATATTGCACACGTTCCTCTGTAAAATTTTGACATAGGCTGTATCAGCCCAAATAAATTAAAGGGTCTTCAGCGGGTAACTACTCAACATGTTTCGGAGCCTTTTACCCGTACATGTCTCTCTGAGTAGCGGCTCCTTGTCTAAGCTAAATATTCAGCAAAGACAACCCACATAATAAAGAATAAATAAGAACGTGGCAAATGATGAATTAGCTAAATACGTGAAGTTTTGCTTATAAATGCAGAGCTTCGTTATGAAAGAAGAACCCCTGTCAAACAAACCATAATTACTAAATTTGTATAGTACAGGTTCAGATAAGAACAATTTGACTTACCCCTGAACCAATATGTACCCTTTCTGGCTGGACAGTTTATCCTAGTTAAACCACCCGCCAGTGTATAACTGAAGTGGAAACAAGCTGGGGCCTTATATTCAGTCCCAGTGATAGTAAAATAAACAGTTGCAACTAGACCACCTGTACAAACCAAGGGAAATCCCAACAAGGACTGTAACAATGGACATCCTGCACCAGAAATGTAAAACAAACTCTGTGATGACACCTACCCCCCAAACAATTAAGCTCTATTTAACTGCCAACTCTGAGTCAATGTATCAACTTAATGTGTCAGGTTTGTGACATTTAAGAAAATACTGTCAATTTTGATTAAATGTGCGTTTAGGCATGTCAGAAAAGAATGAAAGTCATTAGCATTTATGTCAAAAAACATGTTATCAAAACAATTTTTCTTAACAGGATTTTGAGTACAATTAGGCAAGCTTGTAACTGTCGTCAGTAGCTGCTTGCTACCTATAGCCCCTGGGGGGTTTGACCTAACAGAAAACAAGCAATCCTAAAATGTCCGAAAGGTGAACATTAAAGCAGAATGATGCCAAAAGATAAAGTTAAGTAGCAAAACCGACAAGTCTAAAAACTGTAAATTATTGTAGCCAAACTTTCTAATAATCTTTGGATATTAACTGCTAAATTATAGGGCAAGTCAGAAAAGAATGAAAGTCATTATTTGTACTTAAGTCAAGAGAATACAACGAAAATGTAATATTTCTTAAACAGATATCAAGCACAATTAGGCGAGCTTGTAACTGTCGTCAGTAGCTGCTTGCTACCTATAGCCCCTGGGGGTTTGACCTAACAGAAAACAAGCTAGCCAAAAATGTCTGAAAGGTGAACATTAAAACAGAATGATGCCAAAAGATAAAATTAAGTAGCAAAACCGACAAGTCTAAAAACTGTAAATTATTGTAGCCAAACTTTCTAATCTTAGGATATTAACAGCTAAATTGTAGGGCAAGTCAGAAAAGAATGAAAGTCATTATTTGTACTTAAGTCAAGAGAATGCAACGAAAATTTAATATTTCTTAAACAGATATCAAGCACAATTAGGCGAGCTTGTAACTGTTGTCAGTAGCTGATTGCTACCTATAGCCCCTGGGGGTTTGACCTAACAGAAAACAAGCTAGCCTAAAATGTCTGAAAGGTGAACATTAAAACAGAATGATGCCAAAAGATAAAATTAAGTAGCAAAACAGGCAAGTCTAAAATCTCTAAAATTATTGAAGCCAAACTTTCTAACCATCTCGGGATATTTACAGCAAAATTTGTAGAAATATTTGATCAAAAGTACATCTTTGAATCCTCTTGACTCAAGTTTATTGTAAATAAATTTGGTTCTAGATGCAAAGTCCTGAAATTTAGAACAAATACGACCAAATCTCAAAATCTGTGACAAAAACGTATTATATCCAATAGTTTCCGAAATATTACTGTCCGGGAAAGGATAATTAACCATTTCAAAGTTAAACTCATCTATTTTGTGATAGACTTTAATACAAAACCTGTCATTAGTGACCTGAATATCCAAGTCCAAAAACACATCTCTGAAACCATCTGAATTGTTACCCTCCAAAGGGATATCTTTTGGGTAAATTTCTTTAGCAATTTCACTGAAATTTTGTACATTTACGCAAGCAATGTCATCAATATATCTTGCGTTGTTTGATAATTTTGTAGCCATTTGAAAGTCCTTTTTCATCAATTTATTCATATACTTAAATTCAAGCCAGGTTAAATATAAATCTGCCAGTAAAGGGGAGCAGTTGCTACCCATTGGACATGGCGATTTTCATGTATTAGGGAAGGAATAGACAAAGATTGATTTCTATTCATAAACTGTTTGACGGTGCGCCACCAAGCTTTATTTTTGTGCTTTACGCTTTTAAAAGAAGCGCTCAGATTACTATTATGAGCTTCTTCGGCACATTTCAGGTGATCTTGGTATTGATTACGAACATTATTATTAGTACTCCAGGCTTGTGGATCGTGTTTCTTATCTTTTGCCCTCTTATAAGCTCGCAAGACCTTCCGCTTCTCACAACGGAATGGCTGTTTACGGGGGTGGTCTTATTTGGATATCATACTTATATATATATATATATATATATATATATATATATATATATATATATATATATATATATATATATATATATATATATATATATATATATATATATATATATAACGGGGGTGGTCTTATTTGGATATCATACTTTATATATATATATATATATATATATATATATATATATATATATATATATATATATATACGGGCTGGCTGGGGTGAAAGGTTCTAAGGCTAAATGGGATATCTCAATCAGATTGAAACAAACTTTTGCCACAAACAAGTACAATTATTCAATTAATCATTATATATATAGAACTGCAACTGCAGTGTGATCAGTGTCTATGTGCCAGACCATCTTGTAAACCTACCCATTGAAATCACCAGACATGGAAAAAAACTGGCTATAGGGCAGTCATCAAGTACTTGAAACGGAAAGGGCTAAATCCAACACAGATATATGCCACATGGTCTCCACTTTAGAGGATGAAACCCCTCCCTCTTTCACT
>CAXHWN010001127.1:0-12500 GCA_964020975.1 Hermodice carunculata | reverse complement strand
TGAGTAATTTTTTAATAGTGAGTAAATGTGCATTTAGGCATGTCAGAAAAGAATGGAAGTCATTAGCATTTATGCCAAAAACATGCTATCAAAACCATTTTTCTTAACAGGATTTTTAAGTACAATTAGGCAAACATGCAACTGTCGTAGGCCGCTTCTTGCTACCTGTAGCCCCTTGTGTCCTTTTGAAGTCATTGACCCTGCTATTTTTAGAAGATGCGTTTTTGAAGGCTTTCCTTCAAAAAATGAATAAGGTGCCCTACTGAGCAAAACTGCAGAGATTCCTCCAAGGCAGATCCCCATAACGTGTAAAAAATATATTTAATGCCTTCGGAGAAACTACATGTACATGCATTTATGTGAGAAAAATTTACACTTGTTCATCGTTTTGCAATTTCAATATAAATATATTGATATAAAGTACCGGATTCAAAGAACTGTCTGGTGGCTTGAACAAATGTAACAGATTGGAATAACACATTCTTGCTCATAATCATTTATCAAGAGATTCTTGACGTATCTGGTAAGCCCTTATAGCTGTGAGTGTACAATTCTCTTTTATTTGAGTGGGCGCATATTGTACCTGGTATGTCAAACCTTAGATAATATTTTGGATACCTATGGTTGTATCAGTTAAAAGACAAGTCTTATTTTTGTCTTGTATTACGTTTACCTAATTCTTGGTTGGTCCTTAGTGGTAATGGTTGAAGATTGATTGGTAACTTATTGATATACGTATAACAAACTTTATATTTTGAAATGGCAAAGATGTTATTTTTTTCAGCATTCGAAAGGTTTTGAATAAGGGGTCATTATGTGAGTTACAATTAGGACATGAAATCATTCGGACAGCGTTTTTCTGTAATTTGAAAGATACACTGTGTTCAAAATACCCAAACTAAAATGCCGTAATTTATATATATGAGAGTATTGTTGAGTTTTATATTTCACTTTAGCGCTTGAAGGTAAAATAGTCATAATTTTGCCTGAGATACCTAATGACGTAATTTAATTTTTGTTCAGTTGTAATTCCTAGAAAGTTAAAGCTCTCTACATGCTCGATTTCAGTGATATTGATTTTGACAGTTTGATTTTCAAATCTTTTTGGAGGTAGATGGGATATCAGGCATTTTGTCTTTTGAATATTTAATGGTAATTATTTGCACTTAGCTGGTCAGCGATTCTCTAATTCCATATTGATTTGTTACCAATTGCCGTGTGGTTGATATTAAGGCGAAACGAGTTAAGTGTTGTAATTAGAGTTGAGCCGTCGACATGCATGATTAGTTCGAATATATTACTTGCTTCAGCTACATCATTTATGTAAATTAAGAACAACAAGGGTCCCAAAATAGACCCTTGCGGTACGCCTGTGGTCACAAATAAAGTATCTGATTTTAGATCATCATATTCAACATAATGCGTAGGATTGATCAGCTTATTTTCAAACAACTCGAGTGGGGCATCCTTTATTCTACAATAATCTAATTTATGCAATAAAATTTCATAATCAAGCGTATCGCATGCTTTGGACAAGTCTTGGAATATGCACAATGATACTTCCCCTTGGTACATTTCGAATATCACTTTTACTATCTATTAGGTCAACAATGGCAAGTTCTGTTGAGTGGTCTTTTCGGAATCCGTATTGACCAGTATAGATTACTTTGTTTCTCTGAAAATAGTAATATACTTGATTAAATATTATTTTCTCGAAAACTTTAGATATAGCAGGTAGCATTGATATTTGTCGATAATCGGTGAAAGATGTATTTTCACCTTTTATATATATAGGAACAACTTTAGCAAACTTGAGTTTGTTAGGAAAATTTCGTTTTGAGAGTTTAATTTATAATTATCGCGAACGCTGCTGCAATGGTACTTTTAACACATTTCTATGTTTATTGATAAACCATCTATACTACAGCTACTTTGCCGTTTCAAGCAATCAATCATTTGACAAATTGTTTCGTCATCAATTTCCTGAAATTTGAAAATGGTGCATTTTACTTTGTGTAAATATTTGTTATATTCATTAGCTGGCTAAGTAATATGAGAAGCAAGTTTGGGGCCAACACTGGTGAAGATATGGTTCAATCTATGTGCTATAGTGACTTTGTCAGTGATTAATTGCCATTATCTGAAAACAAAATACGGAATATTTTTTTCTTCTTTTTAATATCAGTGGACCTATTATGTATTTAAATTAATATCTAGAGGAACACAAATGTTGTCCTCCGCAGTTTTAAATCAATTAGGTTGCTCAGCAAAAGTTGATGGAGAGCTGCGCATGGTTCACGCTGATAATTGTATGATTTTGTTTTGGAAGTTGAAAACATATAAACCTATATACCTAGCCCAAGGGGAATTGTTCAAAGTCGGTATTACTATGAAACAGCGCAAGGTACAAAATGAGTCTCTCTGTAGCCACAAGCCTTATAAACTTTGGGCGCAGGACGTGGCGTGCTTTCATACATTGTTGGTTCGTGCTCAGAATAGATATTTCTGGTCTTTCAATGCCAAGTTTAGCAGCTTCCGTTTGCGTGCTTTGGACGCATGGCTGAGTTTTCGCTTTCGTTTTCGGGCTGTGGACGCGCGGCGCATTGCGTCAAGAGTGCGCAAAGGGAAGTTGCTGATATGGACAGTTCTTTTTCATGTGATATATGCAACTGTAGGCATGGTCATATCCAAATGAAAGCTAGGTCTACAAAGAATATAAATCTAGTAATGTTGTGTCAATTCAGAGGACATCGACTTTTTGATACTTTTAAATGTGGAATATAATGTGCACTATGATATGAGATTATACAGTACTATGGTCCCTATCGTTTCATTCAGGTTCACGCTCGGAAATACACTAAAGTGATGTTCGAATACCTAGAGGAGAGTTCCGTCATGGTTCAAATGGCTCTTCTGTTAAATGTCAAGACGATTGCAGCACTTTATCCACATGTCTTGTCCGACTACAGAAGCATATTAGAAGCAAAGAAGAAAATTCCACAATTAAAAGAGGCTGCTCAGGCAGCCATTGACCTAATGGAAGGAAGGAGGTATTGTTTGCTTTTGCGTACTGTCGGTGTGGTAAAACACACAAACATTTAATACTCTTCAAAATTTGTATTGAGATGAGCAAGGAGGGTCTCGTTCCAGCATCATAGATAAAAAGTGTGCTCTCACGGTTTACGATTAAACGTATTGTACAGACTTCACAATTCACGGAACCATGTTTGCACGGACGACGATTTACAGTGCACGCTTTATTCAAATGCCGAATCATGTTTAAAGAGTGGTAATCCTTTTACGGTTTACGATTTTGTGTGTGTGCGTGTGTGTCACATGTTACTGAAATTTAAAATCCCTAATCACGGTTCGTGAGAAAACCCTTTTCGCCCTCTATCTGTTGCATGAGGGCGACCTTAGAAAAAGCATTAAGCAAAAACAGATACATCAATCATATATTATAAAATATGATGTTTGTTCAGATATGTTCACATGTACTATCTGTGAACTGCACGAGCTGCACTTTTGTTTGCCTAAGGTGACTTGGGTAAGTGAATGGATACCTAAAAGGAACAGATTAGCACCAACGAGTGCTACAACAGCGATCAAAACATAACCAAAAGCGGGATGCACATGGAGATTATGTTAGAATTTATAGTTCATCAGGGTGTCATGGTTAACCGAAGTTAACCTAATGAAAATAGTTTAAACCCGTTTACAGTAAAAATAATAATTTGTTAGGACAAGGTTAATTTCACAACAAAGTTTGTTTCACAACAGCGGCACGTCAATCTGTTTTCAAATGTATAATAAAGCGATAAAGTTAAACCACAGGTAAACACGGCCAATATTCAGCTGAAGCGGCAAAACGACTCAACGTTGTATTTTTGTTTACCGCCAGCTGTAGTTATCAGCTTAGATTTAAGATTTATAAGATTCTTTAGTCAGCGGAAACCGTAGCGGGTATGACTGAGCTCTTGCTTCACCTCTGCCTAGACAAAAATTGTTATAACACAGAGAGAGAGAGAGAGAGAGAGAGAGAGAGAGAGAGAGAGAGAGAGAGAGAGAGAGAGAGAGAGAGAGAGAGAGAGAGAGAGAGAGAGGAGAGAGAGAGAGAGCGATCTTTGTACAATCTTATAAGTCATAAGCCATTTACCCACTTTCTCAAGGGGGTGCGCATCAATTCTCTGCAGCACGACAGCATATGTAATATACATGTACGTGCTCTTGTTGACTGTTCTCTCTCTCTCTCTTTCTCCCTCCCCCTCTCTGTCTGTCTGTCTTTCTGTCTGTCTGTCTGTCTGTCTCTCTCTCTCTCTCTCTCTCTCTCTCTCTCTCTCTCTCCAGATATCATTTTGTTTCATTTAAACAGCAAAATTTTCCTGAGTGACAGTATTTAGCCTGAAGTTTGTTCAAAAATATATCATGTTTCCCAGTGGCGGACTGTTCATCCTTACCAATGTTCATCGCTTTCAGCCTGGAAGGACTTTCACAAAACGTAACTGAACAGAAAGAAGAAATCGATAAATTGGACGAACGCGTCACAAACACAGAAGAACAAGTTGAAAACATTGGCAAAGATGTTGACAAACATAAAAAAGACATCAAAAACATTAAGGAAGACGTGACCAAGGCGGAACACAGGATTGATGAATTGGAAACTGTCGTGGATGAAACTGTTGAAAAAGTCGAAGAGATAGACCAAAAGGTAATGATACATATTTTATTAACATCCTCATAAAGTACAAGCAATTGCATTTAGTACATGTAAGCATTACTTAAATTGAAGGAGTTACTGTCAACGAACGGATGTTTTTCATCGGTTAACTTTAAAAAATAACCTGAGAAGAAGTTATGCAAATACATGATAATATCATCACGTTTTTCACTACCGACAATACAGTAATTAATATCATACGAGAACACCAACATACCATGGGTTGCGTCTACAGTGGGCAATAATAATAATAATAATAATAATAATAATAATAATAATAATAATAATAATAATAATAATAATAATAATAATAATAATAATAATAATAATAAAAGTACTACTACTACTACTAATAACAATAATAACAACAACAATACTACTACTACTACTACTACTACTACTGCTACTAATGATAATGATAACCAAAATACGCAGACAATTCCAGTCTATGCTGAGTTATGCATGCCGTGTACAGACAGTTCAGACGCTTAACTTGATTAAAGCAGAATACAAACGAAATTTAGTATACATTGATGCTCCACCTTTTGTCTTCTTAGTCTCTTAGCCATGCTCCTGCGTGGTCACGCGACGTATCCAAACTACTAAATCCAGAAGCAGAACATGATTGGCGGCTTCTGGCCAGTCGCCTTGGATACGCTGCCGAGGATATCCGAAACTGGGCGACGCAGCCCGACCCCTGTATGTCAATGCTGAGTGAATGGTTCGCCACACACAAGACCAGAGAAGCCACATTTGGAGTTCTTAACGCCCTGCGAGAAATGAACAGGGTGGATGCATCAGAAATCGTACAGGATGCTTTACAATCTGTTGGTGAGTATTTGTTTTCAAATGCCCAAGATATCATAAGCATAACAAAAATGTAAATAGAGCAAAATATCCATTGACATAAGATGTCATTATGATTTAAAGTATTTAGGTATACACATTTTACTTCATAAATTGCGACATAAACCAACCTAAAGGTACGCGAACATGTAGAACAAGTATTGTATTTTTTCTTGTATTAAGTGGGTGTATGCTGTGCATAGAGATATAGTATATTATATAGTGGCATCAATAATGGGAAAATTACAAAGACTTCTGCTTCTGTTGCAATTGAGGAAGCAGTGCCATGCATGGACAAACATATAAATATCTACCATGTCTATTATCTGGTTTCATCATTTGGTTTGTTTTTTTTTGTTTTGTTTTTTTTTTTGTTTTGTTTTTTGTTTGTTTGTTTGTTTTTTTTTTTGGGGGGGGTGCATTATAACAATATACTATATCATCAAATTCAGACTTGTATTTACTGTAGTTATTATAATTATCATTTTTGCATCGGTATCATTATCGTTATGTTATCTTGAATGAAAGTATAATTCTTATCGTGATCAAGATTATCATAGTTATGATCACTAAACACAGAAGGAGTAATGGACGAAGAACCAGAGGAAATATCCGAGCCACCCCCTGTCTTCATCAGCTACCAATGGGGCCACCAACAAGAGATCAAACTACTGAAGAAACATCTACAAATGGCTGGTTTTCCTGCCTGGGTCGACATTGGTCAAATGGGAGGAGGGGACAAACTCTTTGCAAAAATAGACCAAGGGATACGTGCAGCAAAAGTTATCATATGCTGTGTATCCAAAAAGTATGCGGAGTCAGCTAATTGCATCCGCGAGGTTTGTGTATTTCATAAGCATTCGCATCGTAACAAGAACATTTACAGGAACTGAATTGCAACATATCAAAAAGATTTATTAAAGTCTCTTTGATCAACACATGTAACATATATTAACAAAACCTGATGCTAATCTTTACGTGGTTAACAAATATAATTAATCTGCAAACGAAAGGAAGAGAACTCAAAATATATAATTAAAACTACCGTTACTTTATTTAATAAGTTATTAGAAAGTTATGAAAAGAGGCCAAGACGCCCCCCCCCCCGTTTTTCTTTCTTTTTTTTTGGGGGGGGGGGGTTACATAATTTCACAAAACAAATCATTCAAAAGTAGAAAACGTCTCATCAGTTTTGCATTATTGAAACTACTCCTTTTTGGGGTGGTGTCCACAGGTAAATTTGTCGGCAACGCTTGGGAAGCCAGTTATCCCGCTATTGATGGAAAGGATGTCATGGCCACCGCCCGGGGCAATGGGTCCTATATTTGGTGAATACTTATTCGTACGTTTCTTCACGAGACCCGGCGAAGCGCCGAATGATGAACGCTACTGGTCGATACCCAAGTTCCAGGAGCTTCTGATGCAGATTGGGTATTATGTAGCTCCAAAAGAAGATCTGATCACTGGAGGTAGTAACACCGACTTTGTTTACATTTTATTAGTGGTCGTTAAGAAGATAGTGGTACAGACAGTTACTGACCCCAAAGTACCTTTTTAGTTACATTCATTTCTGTGGATATTTTGTTTTTTGTTTTGATGTTGCAAAGATAATCGGAGTATGAAACGTTACATTTCGGTGTAGGTCTGTCAAAAGTATACTTAATCAGTCGTTTTTCCTTTACCTACATAAGCATATAGTTTGCTTTAACGAAGACACACACACACACACACACACACACACACACACACACACACACACACATTTATATACATATGTATATATATGTGTGTGTGTGTGTGGCTGTGTGTGTGTGCCTGTGTGCCTGTGTGTGTGCCTGTGCGTGTGCGTGTGCGTGTGTGTGTGAGTGTGTGTGTGTGTGTGTGTGTGTGTGTGTGTGTAAATATTCTCACTATCTTTTTAGAGTACACTAACTGGTGGAATCCGCCAGAAGAGGAAATTGTCATTAAGGCAAAGGACTCAGCGAATGGCCAAATATTCGCCTCATCATCACAGCCCAGTACATCTGAGGACCCACAGGTATGTGTTGTTAGCATTGCGCCTCGTTACTGGAGAAACAAGATCAACTAGAAAGGAAGATTTGCTTCAAAGCAAATCTGTCTGTGTGCCTTCCAAAGTTAAAAATATTAAATGGTACAACTTTTGTGCTTTGGTACTTCACATTCCATAAAGCTTATGGTTGAATGAAAATTCCAAGCCCAAATGACCTTGACCTTTGACCTTTACAGGTGACATGTAAATTTTAAAAATGTACGCACACTTTAAGTCCAACATGATTAGAATTGGATGTAAATTGGCCAAGTTATGGCTGAGTGAAACATTTGAAAAGTCCAGATGACATTGACCTTTAGGGGTCATATGTAATTTTTAAAATGTGCAGTGTTGCAATAGCTACTATTTGAGCCCAACATGATCAAAATTGGATAAAAATGGACCAAGCTATGGCTACAAGAAAGCTACCATCAAAAATGGGCTTTGACCTTGAGGTGACCCCGACCTCAAGTAAACCTTGACCTTTAAAATGATATTTTGACCTAAAATTGGCTTTTGACCGTGACATGACCTTTGACCTTGACGAGACTTTGACATTACAGAGGACCTTTTCCTTGCTATGATCGAACTCCTATACACTTGGAACTATATCTACTATAGTATATAAGATAGTGAAGATTTAAAACTATTATTAGCCCTCATTTGCATAATTCTGAAAAAGTATGACCTCTCATTATAAAAAAGGCGAGACCTCACATATGTGCAGTGTTACAAAAGCTACAATTTGAGCCCAGCATGATCAAAATTGGAGAAAATTGACCAAGTTATGGATAGAAGAAAGCCACCATCGCAAGTGGCCTTTGACCTTGAAATGACCTTTGACCTTGAAATGACCTCTACCTGAAGTAGTCCTTGACCTTTAAAACGACACTTTGGCTTTAAAATGTCATTTGACCTGAAACTAACTTTTTGACCTTGACATGATCTTGACATTTGAGATGACCGTTGCCTTGATATGATCGAACTCCAATACACTTGGAACTACATCTACTATAGTATATAAGATGTTGAAGATTTAAACTTTTAGCATGACTTCTCATTATGAAAAGGCAGACTTCATCTATAGAAGTATAATTATGCCAAGTTTGGAGTTTCTACGTTTAATACTTTTCAAAGAATTCCTAGAAAAACGATATGTCTGTGTTGGCACACAGACATAAATACTATATACAGACGGGCCTACCGAGCTGGCGTAAATCAAAGACCAATGTAGCTATGTGCTGGTTGCTTTGATGTTGTAAAAGGCATCCATTGCCATCTTGAACTATCTCGAAATTACAGATTAGTGCAATGACCAAATGAAGTCGGCACTCTTTGTTTTTATTAAAACCATTAAAATCTTGTTCATAAATGGAAGGTGACGGAACGTTTGCGTTTTATTTGGTTGTTTGGAAATGCAACCTTTGTGTAAAAAGGACATGGAAATGCCAAGTCAACATCTTGAAAATAGTATGGACGGCGAAAATACCCTTATATTTAAATGCTTTTCATCCCAGTTCACTTGAAATCGCATTACACATGTGTCCCAGAGTGTTCACGGTAAAGGTTACTAGAGGGCGTTAAACAGCAGTTGGCAGCGTTGAGAGGGAGTCAAACACTGGCCACTGCTGACCAACGCCGAGCTCTAAAAGTGTTAATTGGATCTCAATCCGGGCTTTTTAGCCAGCGTTGGTTGGCGTCAATCAGCATTTGTATCGCTGATACTTGTTTGTGTTCAGTAATTATGATTAGTGTCTTTGGTCTTTACACTAATTAATAGTCCCGAGCATTAAACTATACATGCAATGCACCCGTAAACTAAGGTGCAAGCAAAGCGTACTATTTTATATTATACCACTTTGATATTAGGGAAATCTTGCCAATATCTACTTAAACGATTTGACGAGACTCTGCATCTATCCGTCTTTTACAATTAGGCATAGACAGTACATATTAGCCTTACCACATAGGGATACATCTAGATAAACTCATACAGAACTGATTATTGTTTCAATGGCGGTAGTCTTTGGGGTTTTCTTTTTGCTTTTCTTTGACGTTTGAAGTTTATTACAGAAAATGACAAAAAAGTGTACAAAAGCGACATAGGAGATGGGAACCCAATTGGGCTTATATAATTTCCTGTTATAGTTTATCACACAATTGTTAAACAGTAGGTTTCAGAAGGAGAGTAATTAGGTTTATCATGGCTTAGCAATAACACTAAACATAAGTATAAGTAAGTCTCAAGTGCAACATATCTAAGATGTCAAGGAATAAAGTAATTGTAAAGCATTGATTTAAATCGTGGAGAGAAGGGGAACATATGAGGCTATGTGAAAGGCTGTTCCATACTAGAGCTCCATGGCATTTAATAGAAAAATTACACTCGTTTGTTCTTTATCTGAGTTCATATAAATTTGATGATTGCCTGGTGGAGTAACGATGGATATCATACGTTAATTGAAATAAATTATGAAAAATAGGATGCATGCTATTGTTTATAGCTTTGAAAATGAATGAAGCTGTAGCATATCTATTTGGTCAATTATTAGAAATCTACGATTGGCAAAGATAGGATAAGCGTGTGCACAGAATTCAGAATTGCAGATTACTCTTATAAGTTTCTTTGGTAATTTCAAAAGTTAATCTAAATTAGATGGCCAGTTGGTATCACACACAACACATCCAAAAAGGCAATATGGATATGGTAATGTATAATAAAGCTCAATAAGTATATTTTCCAAGTTTCCATCTTGTCGTTTTGAAAATGCCAATAATTTTACTAAGATTACAAAATATATTCAATATATGATATTTCCAATTTAACTCACTATCAATCCAAACACCTAGACGTTTACAATATAAATATTTGATCAAGAAGTATATTACTAACTTTAAGTGAGGAATAATATTTATATCAATATCATCGCTTTTTTCTGCATCACCAGTCTCCTATTGTGGAGAGCGGAATATATATTGAGGGTAGTAATGCAAAGTGGTCTACACACACACACACACACACACACACACACACACACACACACACACATATGTATATATATAGATATATGGGGGGACTAAGGCAGATAAATACTAAACTCTATTTTAGTGCAAATAGACTAAAACTAAGAATGACACTTGCATTGGGATATAGCTATAAAAGCCACATATATGTATTCACAACTGGTCTTCATACATATGCTTACATAGTTATTACCAAAATGAAACGTCAGAACGACATATCATTGACCTCTGGTGTATGGCCTCCTGTTAACAAAACGCATGCATTATGTATAAAAAGTACAATGCCGACAGGGGTCCAGTTTATTTCGAATGAAAATTAGACTTTTTCTGTTTGTGATGTCAAAGAATTGTTCTTTTCGGAATATTACTGAACGTATGCTATTCACACCTAATAGTTGCAAGAATAAGAAGGCGTTCCAACAATTTACCAACTAGGATGTGTTTACGCTTTACCTATTGAATTCCTGACTATGCTATGTTTAAGGGTAGCTTTGCGTATAGGTACTTTCATGCTAACTTGCCTACAGATTCTTTGGCAAAACTTGTCGCATTGAAATAAAAGATTACAAACTCACATGCAAGGTGAAAACAACATGATTTCATTTTGTATTTCTTACACCACTTGAGCAGATACGGTTTGCATCCTGTTTTGTTTACTGAATTCTTACCCATTGAGATGAAAGTCACTCTCGTTTTCCCAAATTAACATGGAAGTGAAAGTACCTATTCCTCATGAGATTAAATGCCTTTGCTTTATTCGTAGGAGTCTCCATCTCCAGCAGTGTTTATTTCATACCAATGGGGTAAACAGCCACAGGTAAGAGCCCTCTATCGCCGACTTGCCAAACTTGGACTGCCATGTTGGATGGACGTATTTCAAATGGGTGGAGGAGATTCTTTGTATGAAAAGATCGACAAAGGAATAAGAGGCTGCAAAGTGATGCTGTCTTGTGTCACAACAAAATATACTCTGTCCGCAAATTGTCGTAGGGAGGTCAGCCTGGCTGATGCTGTCAAGCGACCGATTATACCATTGCTACTTGAGGACATAAAATGGCCACCAGAGGGCCCTATGAGCATGGTCTTTACCCATCTTCTTTACATAGATTTTACAAAACCATCGGTAGATTTGCAGAATGAATGGCAGTGTAGCCAGTTTGAAGAATTACTGAGGCAACTTTCCTCATATGTCCTTGTAAACAGTGAGAAAGTAAATGAAAACGCGTCCTTTGGCGATCAAGTTCAGAAGAGTGAGACGCAAAAGGAAGCAGAACAAGACGTTCCTAATGTTGAACCTACTGATGTGCCTGATTCGACGGATGCTGTTCCAGAACAAGGCGCAAATAACCTTATTCCAGAATGTGAGGCAAATGTATTTGATAACAACAGACAGGATCAAATTACAACACAGTCTTCTATCCATAACGTCAAAAACGTTCATCCCTCGTCTCCTACAAAACAACCACCTCCTCCTGTCAGGGCGTATGACAGTCCGCCAGTCCAAGAGACACCAAAGTCCAGCTCTTGCGTAATTCTTTAATGCACTGGTATTTCCAAGCGGTTTGTACCAGGGAAATAAACCTTTAACTGGATGGTGACATACACTTATATTTAGTGAGTGGACATGTGATTTGATTATGCAGATTAATATGCAGTGGTTTACTTTCGTATCCATTACTAAGATATCATGCCTTTACATTGATATACAATACAATGGAAATGGTGATAACCACCAGCTGTTCTTATCTTTACATGCTCAAAAGAACAGTGTAAGTCGATGTGCGTGAGAGAGAGAGAGAGAGAGAGAGAGAGAGAGAGAGAGAGAGAGAGAGAGAGAGAGAGAGAGAGAGAGAGAGAGAGAGA
>CAXHWN010001126.1:0-17000 GCA_964020975.1 Hermodice carunculata | reverse complement strand
GCTCTGCTCTTTCAAGTGAATGCTTTCCCTCCTTTTCACACGATTCGGAAGTTTTTCCACTCACCAGCAACCCTAGGCTTTCTCCGTCTGCAGCCACACCAGGCCCAGTGAGTATTTTCCCTCGTATGGGCCCCATTTCGAATTTCTTGTGCCAGCTAGCCGAGTGGTTCCACTCACCAAAGCCTTCATGCAGTGATCTAAGTGATTGGTTTCCTTCATCTGGGCCTTATTTTGGATATTTTGTACCAAATGAGTGTTCCCACTCATCGATGACATTGTGCAGCAGGTCCAAGTGAGTGGTCCCACTCAGTTGGATCTTTCTTTCCATGGTTTTGTACAGATTGATTGTTTCCACTCAAACAATATGTAGACTTTTAATATGTATATAATATATGACTTAATAGGTATCAGATTCCTGAATTGGCAACAACAGGTCCTCAATTTCTGAAAATCAAGGCAAAAACAGGAAATGGATTTCTGTTTTTAAAGTAAAACATGTTATATTAGCTTGCAACTTCATTAATTTTTGAGATAGAGACATATACTTTACCGATTCTGAAAGCTGAGAACATGTATGCAATTTCCAAAATATTTTTATGCTGCTATATATAGAGGGATTAGTGTCTTGACAATTGTAGTTTGGGGTTGTATGCCATGTACGCAATTGTGAAAAAAGGATTAAATGGTGTATCGCACTGAAAATTGACCAAATTTGGCAAGCTGATTCGACATTTTAAACTTACGTTTTGAAAATTTTGAAAAGAGACCGCGATTATACAGGTTCTCTGCTTTAAAATGGTATACAGAATGTTATAGTATCTTTAAGAATAAGTAAATACAACGAAAATCCGGAAAGTGTATTTTGGGGAAAGGCGCATCGTGTTGTCAGTGATAACCCATGCTAAAATCCCAATGGAAATAGTGTTTTCCACTTAAAACACCCTTATATTTTATGACCATTTTTTGCATATTTAAATAACATTTCCCAAATATGTACTTTTAAAAGATATTTGTGGTGTATAAGGGGATATTTTTTAAATAAGGTCAGAAAATCCACTTTTCTCAATGTTAAATATGCTGTTTAATATGGCAAAATCAAGCCGATTTGGGGCATATGCATATTGCCTTGTAACTTCATTAATTTTTCAGATAGGAACATATACTTGCTGAGAACATGTATGCAATTTCCAAAATATTTTTATATTGCTATATATAGAGTGGTTAGTGTCTTGACAATAGTAGTTATGTCTGTGTGTGAACACACACATATTGTTTTACCCAATATTCATTCTTTCTTTCTTTCTTTCCTATCTTTCTTTCCGCCAGATTTTTGTGTCGAACATATACTTTACTGATTCTGAAAGCTGAGAACATGTATGCAATTTCCAAAATATTTTTATAGAGAGTGGTTAGTGTCTTGACAATAGTAGTTATGTCTGTGTATGAACACACACACATTGTTTTGCCCAATATTCATTCATTCATTCATTCATTCATTCATTCTTTCTTTCTTTCTTTCCTATCTTTCTTTCCGCCAGATTTTTGTGTCGTCTTAAACTCAGACACCCTGAAAGCTAGATATTTCAAACTTTGCATGGCTATAGCACCTGATTTTGAAAATTATGCAAATTAGGGCAATTAAAAAATTCAATTGCTTCTGACTTCCAAAGTATTCATCCGATTTTGATGATGTTGGACCCAAATTGTAGATATTGTAACACCGCATATTTTTGTAATTTACATGTGACCTCTAGAGGTCAAAGGTCAAGGCCATTTGTACGTATGAAATATTCATCCAGCCATAACTCAGTCAATTTCCATCCAATTTTGATCATGTTGGACACAAATTGTAGATACTGTAACACTGCACATTTTTATAATTCACATGTGACCTCTAGAGGTCAAAGATCAAGGTTATTTGGACCTTTGAAATATTCATCCAGCCATAACTGAGTCAATTTCCATCCAATTTTGATCATGTTGGACACAAATTGTAGCTACTGTAACACTGCACATTTTTATAATTCACGTGTGACCTCTAGAGGTTAAAGATCAAGGTTATTTGGACCTTTGAAATATTCATCTAGCCATAACTGAGTCAATTTCCATCCAATTTTGATCATGTTGGACACAAATTGTAGCTACTGTAACACTGTACATTTTTATAATTTACAAGTGACCTCTAGAGGTCAAAGATCAAGGTCATTCGGACCTTTGAAATATTCATCCAGCCATAACTTGGTCAATTTTCATCCAATTTTAATCATGTTGAGCTCAAATTGTATATATCGTAACACTACACATTTTTGTAATGTATATGTGACCTCCAGAGGTCAAAAGTCAAGGTCATTTTGTCGTTTGAAATTTTCATCTAGCCATAACTCGGCCAATTATCATCCAATTTTGATCATGTTGGGTTCACACTGTAGACACTGTAACTAATACTTCACTTTTTTCAAATTTACATTTACATTTTTCAATTATATAGGGCTTTGCCCTGTTTCCCAATTGTATCCTTACAGAAATAAAAATATGTTTAAACCAATTTACATTTGACCTCTTAAGGTCAAGGTCATTTTGCCTTTTGAATGTTTCATCTTGCCATAATTTGGTCACTTTCCCTTCCAATTTTATTCATGTTGGACTCAAATTGTAAGTGTTGCAACACTGCATATTTTTGTAATTGTGCAAATTTTTCATACACAGATTTGCTTTCAAGCAAATCTTTCTTTTCTAGTTTGGGGTTGTATGCCATGTACGCTATTGTGAAATTAGGATAAAATTGTGTCTTGTTCTGAAAATTGACCAACTTTGGCAAGTTGACTTGACACTCTAAACTCACGTTTTGAAAATTCTGAAAAAAAATCCTGATTATTAAGATTCTCTGCTTTAAAGTGGAATACAGAATGTCACAGTATCTTTAAGAATATGTAAATACAAGGAAAACCAGTAAAGTGTAGTTTAGGGAACGGCACATTGTGTTGCCAGTGATAACCCATTTTAAAATACCATTGGAAATAGTGTTTTCCACTTAAAACACCCTTAATCATATTTTATGTCTACTCAAGCTATCTAAAACCACTATAGACCCATTGATGCACTGGTGTCTGCTCGTTTGCAGATACAGAACAATGACAAAGAGAATAGGTTCGAAATGCCCAGCAGGCAATACGCCCACTGGCCGGAATTTTATTAAATACAGATTAATAAGAAAATGAAGAAATCGCAAGGGGCTGCCTATAGCAGAGGTGCCCGCAAACTTGAGAATATTCCAAATATTGTGCCGGAGCACTAACCTCAGGACAACACTCCAGGCAGCCACGCTAAATTTTGTACAAAAACTGCAAAAGTGAGGGCTAAAAAGTGCCCTGCCAATACAGGTAATAACCCTCCAGGGAAAAAGCGTAAGAACGACTTCTCGGCATTAAAAATCCCAGAAGTGATGTCATTTAACCTTTCCTTAGTATACCTACAGTAGCGATTGAAAGTAATTTAACCTCTGCCCGCGAGCAATTTGCGAGCACGGCCAGTAATTGCCCACGAGATGTCTCTCTCTCTCTCTCTCTCTCTCTCTCTCTCTCTCTCTCTCTCTCTCTCTCTCTCTCTCTCTCTCTCACACACACACACACACACACACACGTAGCGTGTCACTAACTAGTAGGGATACATCGTTTTTCACCTCATAAGACATAACTGGGGACATCATCAAGTGGGGACACACAGTGCAACTGGGGACACACACTTTAAACTGGGGACTTCGCATTCTTAACTGTCCAACCAAAAACAATCCAATGTTCTTTTCCGCACAACAGGGGCAATCCTCATTATCTGAGTGGGGCCATTTTAACATGATGTTTAAATAACAGAAGTGTGACTTCTTTCATATGCAGAGGAGGAGAGAAGTTGGGACGTCCTCGGTTGAAAAATGGCCCCAGTCAGTTTGGAAAGAACAGAAATGTGTCCCCAATCGTAGGGTGTTACAAACCCACACTGTCACACACACACACACACACTTTCATGTATATCCCCAAGAGGTATAATTTAGTTTTAGTTTAAACGTATATATTTATACTGGATTGCCCAATAGTACAAAACATTGTCTAATCTAGGGGTTCTCCAGACACGGAGACGCACTATAATATATACAAGACTCACAGGACAATACAAATCATGATAATATGACTATGAGATGACCGTGCATGATATAAATTTGACTACGAATCCTATAAACTTCGAATTGAGATACAACAATTGAGCAATATGTGTACACAGATGCATGCAAACAAGCTTACGCACATGTTTATACACCCACATGCAATGACCATAGGTGGTGACTGAAGGGGAGATACTGGCCCGACCATAATCTCCCGCTTCAGGCGTTCCACGACATGGCCCGCCGGGGGGTCAGGCGTTTCCCATTTCAGCTAGGCGACTGGTGCCAAAGGTTGTAGGTTCGAGTCCCGCTCGTTCCGAAAATAAAACATATATTTTCGGCATTTCCTTAATGCTGGTGGATTTAAGTCCCCGATTCGGGAAATAAATGCCGACTCGGTAAATATACTGCATAACCGTGTTGATATGGCACTCGCACATAACTACCTCCATTGAACCATTCTTTTTAGGAATGGGGATTTGGTCAAGTGGATATGTGCGTTTCCCATTTCAGCTAGGCGACTGGTGCCAAAGGTTGTAGGTTCGAGTCCCGCTCGTTCCGAAAATAAAATACATGATGCACGAATGCATACCACTGGGTACGGCCGAAGCACTATGGCGGCATACACACGCTGCCACCGTGAAGCCACCATTGCACCCAGCAGCTCGGGTGTTCCTTCCCTGCCTGGCAAATGTCAACCACTGTGGTCCTATGGGAGCGCAAGGCATTTCTCCAATACTAAAATACAAATAGAGATATAAAAATATTCTGACCAGTTTCTCAGAGCATATCTTAATACCAATGTCAGCGAAAGTCTCGTGTTCTTGCTTTGTTGGCTTGCCTGCTTAGCAAGCCTTAGCAGACCCAAGCAAGCCAGATAGAAAGATGGCACGAGAGGCTAAGCAGGCACGGAACTAGCCCCTTTCTAATTTTCTGATGTATGTGAAAGACTGTTAGCCATAATTTCACCCCCGATTTACTATTTACTATTTCAGTGGCAAGTGTTAGACCGTGGACTAGGTCCATGTTTACACTGAGTCCGTACCCCAATTTTCAATGGTATTTGGTTCTTGTCCTGAAAAATATGATGTAGCAAAATTTACAAGTCACTCAGCAGGCAACAGTGTGGGGGCAAGGTTTTCTTTTTCGGAGTGACTGTTTTCACCGTACGGTGAGAATAGTGTTTTGTTTATTTTCACCGTACGGTGATGATAAAGTTTGGTCTATATTCATCGTATGGTGAGAATAGGTGCTGCTCTATTTCTAACGGACGGCAATGAAAAGAAGTCAACCAGGGAAGAATATTTTGGAAAAACATTGTGTCATGATATTGCACACAAAGAGAATTGGAACAAACATTTGCTGAAATAATTAAAAAGGCCTAACATCCCAGTTTGAGCATGGTTTAAAATGAGATCTGTTGAGGTGTTGTTTCAGCTTTTATTATCTAATAGTTTTTATAGAGCCAACACGGTATTTTTTATGTGAAAAGGCAAAAATTCAGGTAACAAGACAAAGTAGGAACTTTTTTAATATTGTCACAGATGGAAGTAACGGAATTTAAGGGTAATAGATCTATCTTGTTATGACTAGTTAAGGATCGCATTAAAAAAAATCCACGAAGCAACAAAAATAAAAGACTGATGGGTGGGTAGAGTAAATTCATATACATTAATTTGAGATGTTAAAAAGCCAAACATTTAATGCTGTCACGGCGACAAAGTAATTGCTTTTCAGTAAACCCCCCGTAAGTGGGCACTTTGCTTTGGTCCCGTTTCCTATTGACTATACTATAAAGCTAGCTATCTCCCTAAGGTAAGCATTTCTCCAATCTTAATTTGCCTCACTTCTTTGAAACAAGCCATAACCATAAATTTGCGAAAAGGCTCTGAATTCCAGTTTCCAGATGGTGAAAATAGAGTGGTGAAAATATACCAAACTGTACCATCACCGCCACACGGTGAAAATAGACAAAAATCTATCCTCACCGTACGGTGAAAATAGACAAAACTCCTTCCAAACGCTTTTCTCACCGCACGGTGAAAATAGACAAAACGCTATTCTCATCGTATGGTGAAAATAGCACAGTTCTTTCTTTTTTCTTTCTTTTTGTTAATTTCGTTTTATTTAAACATTTTTGTTCATCCTGGGTAGCCCTACAGTACAAAAAGTTGACTAATACAATGGGCTCTCCACACAGGGAGCGACAAAACAGAATAGGTACAACATGCAAGGGACATCACAAAATTACGTAAGCGTATGTTACACTAATGAATGTAGCAACACAGATAGTTGGATAATCAATCAGTAAATAACTTGAGAACAAAATAATGACATAGGTCGACTAATGACCAGAAAAATGAAAGAAAATAGTTTAATTACATCACCACCTATCCAATCTACATTTGATAACACCCCCGCCCCCCCACGGGGGTGGGGGGTGGGTAGGCTGAATTAGGAACTGAAAGGATCAGAATAAAAAATTGTCTAGTTTTAGCGATATAGTACTGAACTGTTATAAAAATTGTTTGATGCATCGAATACTGCCTGCTATTAAAGCAGACCAAGCTCTGTTTTACCTTGCCTGCTAAACATCCGTTCTTGGCGGTCTACTACCCCCGTCGCTGGGGGCCAACATAGTGTATCGCCCCAAGAAAGTCTGCTTAGGAGGCAATGTGTTACCCCAGGGGCAGAAAATGTAACTTGGGAGGCAACATCGGATAGTTCTTTGTCACGCTAGCTATATAAAAGTACTGAAGTTTGAAAAATGCAAGGATAACAATGAGCGGGAAAAAATTCGTTTAATGTTAATTTCAAGTCTGTTAAGTTTAAGGTTATACAATTTTAGGTAAACTAGAATAAACCCATTGCATTCTAGATCCACTGCTTGCATGTAAATGGAATTTTGCCACTTCAGATCTTTGATTACATTAGGGCACCGTTCCTATCTACATGTACAAGCAGGTCGGCGCCGAGACTGTGTCGATGCTGTAGCGTATCTTTACGGATCGGTGCCCAAGGTGTGCTAAATGCATGAAACCTTGATAAGGCACTTTCGGCTCTTTCTAGTTTGTACAATCACTGCCTACTTGGTTGCCTGAGAAGCAGACTCTGTTCTTTTTTTTTTTTTTTTTTTTTATGTTCTGATATTTATGTACAGATAAATTTCCCTGGAGGTGAAAAGCCTGCTTCACAAACAACCTCCTTGGAAGACCAAGCGCATTGGACTGGTGACTGGGTCCAATAGCCAGATAAAAATGGCACGAGTCAGCTGAGGAGGCAAACTCAGTCACTGTCTGCTATAGAAATATCCCAACTAATGATTGGCAATAGTAATGGCCCAAAAGTAAAAGCGTCATTTTTAAGGAAAAACTAAGCAAGCCCCTGCTTGTACTTCCTGACACATTAATGACGGGTTTTAACATTTACACTGTAATGCAGGTACTTCGCCGGCTGAATGACTTCGCAGGCAGGCAACCTTGAATGTGACTCGTTCTGGTCGAGCATCACTGTGGAATTGCCTATCCCTTGCTATATACAAGGAAGCTACACTTCCTTGCTATAAAGAAACCAACATCTTGTAGTTTAAAATAAATGCTGTTTTCAGTTTGCATCTGTTGTTGCCTCTGTAGATAGACTGTGGCTCCTCCAGAGTGTTTTTCCCCGTTACAGTACAGCATGGAAGTATTAAATTAACGGTAATACCTCCATGAATAGAGGGGATACTACGGGTACGCATGATCGTTCCAGTTTAGTTGGGAGAAAGGGGGTCAATTAGGAGCAACTTTGCGGTCGGGAAATTTAAAATTTAGGGGTGTTTTTTTTTCCCAAGTAATATCCTCGTAATTGTCTGTTAGGGTCTCAAATTAAAAACATCCGCGAAATTGTTTATGATCAGTTGGTTTGTCCATAACCTTCAGGAACATTTTCCGGTGTCAGAATGTGTCCTATGCGTCTTGTATATATCATTTTGTGCGTCTGCGTGTCTGGAGAATCCCTAGATTAGTTATATTTTATGTACTATTGGGTAATCCAGTGAAAATAAATATGTTTAAACTAAACTAAACTAAACTAAATCTGAGTGTCGTTATAATGAAGTTTCAGTGCAATAAGTAATGATATACCTTTATAAAACTGCCCTGTGTCCAATTTTTTAATGGAGATCCTCCGCATTAATATCTTTTACAATCAAGTGGTGATCAATTTTTAAAAATAATCAAATTAATGTCTGAATTGCCATGCATGTACCATCCATGGTCAATCATGAAGACGATCAAGGCTATTAAAGTACAAAGGACGAAGGTAATTTGGCTCCTTTGTGTATCTGTTTTATGCCGCGGTTATGTGATGTCGTGCATATCGTTACAAACGTCAACTGTTGCGATTTTCCTTGCGATGTACATGAAAATTAAAATGTTATTGAACTTGTAGTAATATACTTTTTTCCCTTGAATTCAAGCCCAATCTATACGGGTGACGCAAAATCTCCATGTGACGGAGCTGTTGAAAAATAGTGTTTATAAACACTAGGATTATATTGATTTTGTCAAAACAAGTGTATTTCATGTCACTTTGAAAACAAAGGAACATAATAAGTACAGATGCAACTAGTTTTGCCAATTTCAAAGTTCTCTCTCCTTCCCGTTCTGGGCTCTTTGGAGTCACATAGTGTCCATCTTGCTGTGTTAACCGATTGCTCCTGTGACGCTCCACGCTCAAACAAAAAAAAAAGGAAAAGTGGTATGTTCATGGAAACAAAGTTTGTTTCTGCGCAGTTAATATAAATTTTCTTGACACTTGAGATGATATAACATGTCTGGTGGTTACAACCCCCCCCTCCCATTAAATAAAGAAATATGAATGAATGAATGAATGAATGAATGAATCAATGAATGAATGAATGAATCAATCAATCAATCAATCAATCAATCAATCAATCAATCAGTAAGTCCAGTGTAGTACACGACTTGATTGCCGTCTAACTGAGCTAATTTCCTTATCTCGAGTACTTCATGACTGCCATACGCACTGCTATTTTGCGATACCCGCTTCATGGTTATTGCCAAGATGCAACATGGCGGACCAAAGTGATGCTGCCCCCAATGCTCCATGCGTGCCCACAGGTCCTGAGTAATGAAATTCTGCTGACCACACTGACCATCTTCCAATAACAATGGAGTCTGGGGCTAATTGGCAGACGGGGGTGGGGTGGTTGCATAAGTTGTTTTTTCGTTTTTGTTTTTGTTTTTTGTTTTTGTTTTTTGGTTTTTTTTTTTTTTGGGGGGGGGGGGTGGAGTTAGTCGTGATCGCCCATATTGAAATGACTTGCATTTTAAGTACCGGTACATGGTAATGAGGTCTGGGTGAAAAAAATATTCATCAGTTCTTATGAATGCCAACAGTGCAAAAACAAAAACTCACATTAACATGAACATGTATGCAGCATTAGAGACTGGATACATGCAACCATGGGGTCCAAAAAATTCCAGAAATCCACATTCTTCAACGTTATCCCAACGTCTGGGAGGGGGGAGGGTTGTCTCGTTATCGAATTTACCAGCCAGGAATCACAATTGCCTTAAGCCAAATGCTAGTGTTAGTTTGATTTGGCTAAAATATTATAAAAACGGCTATTGAATTTTAATGTAAATTTATAAGAACATGGTCAAAATCTGTAGCGATTGCAGTCTTATTTCCCGGTTTGGCTTCAAATTTTGAAGGCGTTGATACATCCCAGCTAGCCCAGCTTATCGCTACTGAGTGCTTATCGATCACTTGTAGATCTAACGTTATAACAATCTGGTCTGATTTTATTCACAAGTACAGGGAATGTTTACAGTTTTTCATAGACCCATGGACCTGGTGATAACAGAGTACAATATGCGGGGGCATTTTGTAGCTAGGAAATGTCTGCATCGTGGTTCCTAAATTGTTCTCAAATTTAGCTCCTTTCCGAAATAAACACACATGAGTCAAATCAATTATTAGCAGTGTATTTCTTTCAACAATAAACATGTAAATTACTCCATTCACATTCAATGGTTACTCTTCTCTCGAATGTACAGCAAAATAAAATCGACTGGGGTGTGACATTTTATACTTCTCCGGGAGTTACATGCAGGCCTAACATATGTGCAGAAATAATAATTATGTGGCAAACGGGAAAAGACAAACTCAAATAAGCATATATCTACATGTGGGTATCTATAGACGGATACTAGCCACTATCATTCTTTTTTTTTGGGGGGGGGGGTGACTTGTTGAGATGTGCTGGGGAGGGGGGGGCAGGGTACATTTCTGTTAGATAATGAATAAGTTTAAAGACTGAAATATAGTATGTATATGAACTTCGAACTTTATTGACTACACCAATATTTTATAATGGTAATCTGTCACAAACATACATATACAAACAACAACAAGAACAAGAACAACATTGAAAAAGAAATACAATGGGATACACATTACACATACACAAATGCAACAAACAATTATATATTATGAAGCAATTAAGCGAGTAGAAAAAAAATAGATAAAGGTAATTTGATGTCATAGAGGTCCGTTGATGTCTGTACATTCTTTTAGGTAAATAGCAAATTTTGAAATCAATTCTGTATCGTTTAAACTCATTATGAATATAAATAAGTGTTCATCGTCAAAGCTATCTAAGTTAAAAATCTGTTTTATTTCGCTCAAAAATTTGTTTCTGGGAGTTGTAAATTTAGAACATTTTAAGACATAGTGTTTTTCATTTTCGATTTCTTTGCAAATATCACAAACTCTGAGATCAACAGGAATCTTGTTTGGTCTTTTGTGGCGTCCAGTTTCAATAGTTAAATTATGTGCACTTATGCGAAGGCGAGTAATATATTTGCGTATATCGAAATCTTTTATCTGGTGAAGGTATAATTGCAAATTGAAATCCGTTTTAAAAAGAGTATACGTTCGCAATTGTTTATCTTGATCACCTTGAGAATTTAAATCTTGCCCCCATTGAGTACAGAATTTACTTTTGATTGCTGATTTGTACTCAACAAAGGCCAAATATCATTGGTCATATACCAGAAGCCTTTAGACTTTTGGCTGCACACATTTGAGTACTTAACTTCCAATTTCAACTCTAACGGTATGGAACAATTCTTTTGTGCATTAAACTGCGCAAGGAACACAATGTAACCATTAATGAGAGAATGGTGTAAATTTATCTACAGTAAAAATGTTTATTCTCGAGCTCATTGAAGTGAATTTTGCAAGTCGTCAATGATTGCCAAGTGCAATATACATTGTACGTATTAAACTCCGAGATTAAACGATGAAGTATTTGTAAATAACGCTAACTATCACTGTCACAAGTGCCCAGAGCACGCCGAGGAAAGCTGTTGACTCAGACAACAAAGTGTCAATATAGATTCAGAATAACTGGTAAAGGAAAGTGATTCTGAAATTTATGCAATAGTAGGCCTACAATCTGCTGGGTGGTCAGAATCCTGGAAATCTAAGGTAAAAGTTAACGTTTACCTTAAAGTGCGGGTAAGGTTTGAGTTAATAACTGTCAATATGCAGCAACCTACTGTAGTGTATAATTCTATGGTAATTTACTGCAGAATCTACAGCTATTGCCTTGCAATTAGAAGCCAGTAATTTGTTGTAATTGTAAATTCAAGTGTTACAGTGAACTGTATACATAGCCATTCACTTTTTTTATAGGTACTTTCACGATTAAAACTTTAGTGGGTAAAATTTTATTATATGATACAGAGGCTTTGCACACCTACGGCATTGTTGCATGTGAAAACGTCTTCCCAGTGAAAGAACACAGTTGTATGTTTTTGTCAATGTAAAGTGCGCCTGGACATAAATATGCCTGCATTAATTAGAGGGCCTAGTTATCCCGTTTTCTAGAATATTACTTATTGTAAAAAGTAAATTACTTGCTCATTTCACAAATGACATATAATTCCAGTAAATTATCAGACGACGGGAGATCTTTTACTTCACTTGTGTAAGCAAATATAGGCATAGGTAGTCTTTTTTTTTTCATTAAATAACCGTAACACCAAAAGCCTGTAAGATCCAGGTTACAAATAGGCCTATTAAAATAGGCCTACACATTGACAGATTTAAACTTTGCATCCCTGGTGACAGTCATATATGCCTCCTTTAATGTCAAGTCAGTTTAACTTTTAACAGTATGTAAACACTGCTTATTTATGGAAACGAATGCGTCTATACATAAAAAACCTTGTTTGTCAGATTAACTCGGACATGTCCGGTTTTATCTGAAAGCCGGTGTCCGAGTTCAAATGAAAAATCAGATGAGTTCGGACACAAACAGAACATCGCCTGAGGTTTAAAAATTTCTGAGAGAGTGTTCTCAACAATTTAAAAGCGTAACTACTAAACATCGTAACTCTTGGTGTCTTAGGGTTAAAGCCTATTAGGTGTATTTTTCACAAGCTTAGCAAATAAAACTTACACGTGCGAAGAACCGCTTGCAATGTGTTGCTCCCGCGCACCTGCTCGCTTGTCTGCTTCCAAAAGAATATGAAAACGAGGCTACGCGGGTAAGTGATAACCGGCTAATAAAAAACTTGAATCTAGTGGGAAAAATTAGTGGTACAAAAGTGTCCAAGTAAATCATATTTTTGCAACAGAAAACAGTAAGTTTAAGTGTCCGAGTTAAGGCGCTGTCCGAGTTTATCCATAATCCCCCTATTTCCTGCTTTTTTGTTGTTGTATTGATTAAGATAAAATACGATCGAAACCTATTGGTGTGGTAATGGTGCCAACATGTTCGCCCGGTCCTAAAACCTTGGTACGTAAGCCGGTAAAGGTAGATTTGAATGTCAGACCTTTGACTTCAATCTGCAGCTTATGCATGTAGTATTTCCTTCTTTTTTCTTTGCGTTGATTTACAATGATATAGCCTACCATCAAAACGATTGGTGTGGTAACGGCGCCGACATGTTGGCCTTGTCCTAAAACATTTGTACATCAACCGGTAGTGGTATATTTGAATGTCACACCTTTGATTTCAATCTGCATTTTACCCACATATTATTTCCTTTGTTTTTCTTTGTATTGATTTACGATAATATACGATCGAAACCGATTGGTGTGGCAATGGTGCCGATATGTCCACCTGGTCCTAAAACCTTGGTACGTAGGCCCGTAAAGGTAGATTTGAATGTCAGATCTTTGACTTTAATCTGCAGCTTACGCATGTAGTATTTCCTTCTTTTCTCTTTGTATTGATCTACGATAATATACGATGGAAACCGATTGGTGTGGTAATGGCGCCGACATGTCGGCCTGGTCCTAAAACCTTGGTATATAAGCCGGTAAAGGTAGATTTGAATGTCATACCTTTGACTTCAATCTGCAGCTTACGCACGTTGTATTTCCTTCTCTTTTCTTTGTTTTGATATATAATAATATACGATCGAAACTGAATGGTGTGGTAACGGCGCTTACATGTCGTAAAACTTTGGTAGGTAAGCCGGTAAAGGTAGATTTCAATGTCATACCTTTGACTTCAACCTGGAGCTTAAGCACTTAGTATTTCCTTCCTTTTTGTGTGTACTTATTTACGATAATATACGATCAAAACCGATTGGTGTGGTAATGGCGCCGACATGTCCGCTTGGTCCTCAAACCTTGGTACGTAAGCCGGTAAAGGTAGATTTGAGTGTCATACCTTTGACTTCAATCAGCAGCTTACACACGTAGTATTTCCCTTTTTTTTTTTTGTATCGATTTTCTATAATGTACAATCGAAACCGATTGCTGTGGTAATGAGGCAGACATGTCTGCCTGGTCCCAAAAACCTTGGTACGTAAGTTGGTAAGGGTAGAATTGAATATCATGCCTTTGCCTTAAATCTGTAGCTTATGCACTTAGTATTTCCTTCTTTTTTTCTTTGTATTAATTTATGATAATATACGATCAACACCGATTGGTGTGGTAATGGCGCCTACATGTCCGTCTGGACTTAAACCTTGGTACGTAAGCCGGTAAAGGTAGATTTGAATATCATATTGGTAGGTTTCTATGTATTTACTACTAAAATGAGCTTTAGCGTATGTTGACCAAAAAGAACCAAAAAACAAATAGAGAATAAGTATGTTATTTGTCTTTCGTGCAAGGAGGTGTACTTTTAAGGAGTGAAAGATTTAAATTCTTCTGATTCATTTATGGTTACAGGGGTGGGGGTGGGGGGTTGAGGGGCTGGATTGATTTTTACCTCAGCTGACTTGTCAGTCAGCTGAGGTTTTTTGAGGGTCCGTCGTCCGTCCGTCCGTCGTCCACAATTCACATTTTCGACTTCTTCTCAAAAACCGTCAGCCAGATTCACTTCAAACTTGGTGGAGATGTGCCTTGGGTGAGTCTCTACCAAGTTTGTTCGAATGGTCACGGTCCAGTGATTTTTGGATTTTTAATGAATTTTTTTGTTCTTTTTTGGGTAAATCTTAAAAAATCTTCTTCTCCGAAACCGCTCACCCAATTGCTTTGATATCACACAGGAACACTTCCTGGGACTCCTAGTTCTAAATTTGTTCACCAGGTGGCGCTGCAATTTTTTTCCTAATTTTTTATGAATTTTTGTGTGTTCTAGCTATTTTCGACTTCTTCTCCAGAACCGTCACTCAGATTAAGCTGAAACATGGTGGATATGTTCCTTGTAGAAGGGTCAAACAAAGTTGTTCACTATGTGGGAATGCTGCAGATTCCTGATTTTTAACGATTTTTTCAATTCGGGTACTTGTCGGTCAATGCAGCTTTCCTATTGATTACTATGGAAGTCAATGAGCATTCTAATGCTAATTCACATTTTTGACTTCTTCTCCAAAACCGTCATCCAGATTAACTTCAAACTTGGTGGCAATGTACCTTGGGTGGGTTTCTACCAATTTTGTTCACGTGGTCATGCTCCAGTGATTTTTGGAATTTTAATGAATTTTGTTGTTTTTTTTGGACAAATCTTAAAAAATCTTCTTCCCCGAAACTGCTTACCCAAATGCTATGATATCACACAGGAAGACATCTAGGGACTCCTTGTTGTTAATTTGTTCACCAGGTGGCGCTGCAGTTTTTTTCTATTTTTTTGTGAATTTTTGTGTGTTACAGATATTTTCGACTTCTTCTCCAGAACCGTCACTCAGATTAAGCTTACACTTGGTGGACATGTTCCTAATGGAAGGGCCAAACAAAGTTGTTCACTGTGTGGGAATGCTGCAGATTCCTGATTTTTAATGATTTTTTCAAGTCGGCTCCTGTGGGGTAAATGCACCTTTCCTATTGATTACCATGTAAGTCAATGGGCATTCTAATGCTAATTTACATTTTCGACTTCTCCAAATTCATCATCCAGATTTACTTCAAACTTGGTGGCAATGTACCTTGGGTGGGTGTCTACCAGGTTTGTTCCAATGGTCATGTTCCAATGAATTTGGATTTTTTTTTATGATTTTTTTTTCAAAAATCTCTACGCAAGTTTTAATAGGAAAACTTAACATGGGAATTTCTTGTAATGGTCATAACTTTAATAATATTGACCAGATTTACTTCAAACTTGGTGGGGATGTGCCTTAGGTAGATCTCTACCAAGTGTGTTCAAATGGTCACGCTCTATTGATTTTTGGATTTTTTATGATTTTTTGGGGGGGGGGGGGGGGGGGCAAACCTTCAAAATTTTTCTGCTCTGAAACCGCTCACCCCATTGCTTTGATATCGTACATGACACTCCCGGGGACACCTAGTTCCCAATTTGTTCACCAGGTGGCGCTGCAATTTTTTAATGAATTTTTTGTATGGTTTTGCTATTTTTCACTTGTTCTCCGAACCATCCCTCAGATTAAGCTGAAATGTGATGGATATATTGTTGTGGAAGGGTCAAACAGTTGTTTACTAGGTGGCACTGCTTTGGATTCCTGATTTTTAAGGATTTTCAATTCGGGTACTTATCGTTCAATGCAGCTTTCCTATTGATTACTATGTAAGTTAATGGGCATTCTAGTGCTAATTCACAGGACTACTGACACGAAATTTACTGTTTACTTGATAACTTGAGATCTGTTTTGAGTTTGCTACACATGTTAATTATTCTATATGAAGGTCATGCTGAGACAGTACATGAATGACCTTGACCTCGTTTGTGGGGTCACAGTGCAACATACATGAATTTTACTCTTCATTATAACTTGAGAATTACTTGAACTTTGATGTTGCACATGTAGGTGTTCTTCTATAAAGGTCAGACTTACTCAGAACATGGTGTTCTTGATCCTTTCCCAAGTTCATAGAGCTGCAAGTGTGATGAATGTCAAGATCAGCTGAGGCACGGGCTGTTCACACAGCCCTCTAGTTTGTTTCTAGTTTGATATGGGCGATTTTCAAATGCATTGAGATTCAATTGTCATAAAACACTAACTTGTTGCAGTAGGATATCTGTTTTTCATTTTTAATTCTTTAATCCAAAACTTCTCTCTATCTCTTCTAAGGCTAGCTGTTCCTTTGTTCATCTTACCATTGGGATATTTCCCTGGTTTTTTTTAATTGTTTCTATGATTTGAACTTTAAATGTTTTGATTTTGCAAGGCCCAAAATTGAAATGATCCACAAGGATTGTCGAATTAGACCCTTTATTTGGATTCTTCATTCTATTCCTATGATCATTAAATCTTCCATTGGGTTTTTAATTAGTTTCACCTACATACTGACATGAACAATTGTCACAGGCTACTAGGTATACCAAGTTTTCTGTGTTGCATGTTTGCTTTTTCTTGTAATTAATGGACATGAGTCATGCTAATAGTATATGCTTTGCGACCTGTGGTCAGCAGAGCTA
>CAXHWN010001125.1:0-16000 GCA_964020975.1 Hermodice carunculata | reverse complement strand
ACGTCTGTGGCTAATCTGGTTCAAAGAATGAAGTGATGTTCACTGAAAGAAAATATATAAAAACACTTTATGGCAAAAAAGTTAAGCCGCAACACTATAAAATGTATGGAAGGACATACAAGCTACATTTGTAACTTAAATACAGTCCCATAATTTTGTTCGCTAACTATTTGTGTGTAGAGCCATAAACATCATTAACCAGATTGTATTTCATCAACAGCATTGACAGATATAATTTCAAGATAAAAGTGCCAAATTTGAGCTATAATACCAGTTACACTGTCATTCATTAGACGGAAAAAAGTGATGCGGAAAATATTTCAGAGCGGGTGAATGGCACAGCTAGTGTATTCAAAATAATGACACGTTAGCATAAAGCTGTTAACATACAGACATTCAGGAGGTAGATGAGTGGAAACTATATATCAAGAAGTCAGTTCTGGGCATTAAAGTAGGAATGAAAGAAATGAGTTTTAGAAAAAGGTGCACTATTTAAATATGGGGCACCGTATAAACAACAAAGAAATACGAGCTATCATTGAGACTACAACAGGGCTTCTAAACGCAACTCAAAAGGGATAAAAATGGAACGTTAGATGACTAAACGGTAAGGCGTGCAGAGGCAAGAAGAACAAGACTACAGATAGGTTGACTATTATGTTTCATCTAGTGTAAGAAGGATGGCTACTATCGCCGAAATCTCTTAAAATGAAACAAAGGCTTCATTTTTTTTCATGCATCTACAAAAGCCTGGGCGGCGTTATGTATAAAATATACATACGACCAATCTTATGAAGGAAGTATTGCAGAGGGACTGCTAAAACAAATGCCTTTCAACCCATGCTTGACGGCAGTCATCCATTAATCAGACTGGCACGTTTGCTGGCACTTAAATCACATTTCACGAATACCGCAGATGCAAAATAGCAGTTTATGAGTTAGAGTAGAAATTTATGCACAGCCTCCTCTTATACACTTTGCAATCCAAACAAATTTCAAAAAGGGCATCACCAGCGGAAAATACAGCAACAGTAAATTATGTCTTACCTTATTTCAGACCCGAGACAGACTAATATGACATTTCCCGGTTCACAAGCTAGACTTAGACATCGATTCCCGCTTGATCTGAGAAGCTGTCAATCATTACCATTTTTTTTTTTTTTAATGTTTTTTAAATCCACAGTTGCAAACATTTCTCCAACGTTGTCACAATTTTTAAAACCTCGGTTTCAACATTGTTACTTCTACATTGCGATTAAGTGTCCTGCTAAATACACATTAACATAGTTATAATTAAATCAATATTTAACCGATCCCTTCAATTTGGCTTTTTGGCACCAAAAAGAAGATGAATGGTATTATGTTTGCTCATAGACCTGAATTGCTGGGTGGTCGGATTCATATGCAAAGAGTTGTATCTTTATCTTCTCACTGAAGAGTGCCATCTATGGTTCCGCCGACTGTTCTGGTGAAGGCGGCATGCAATTATTTTCTGTAGTTAAAGTGTGTATAATCAACATGTTTCGTTTGAGGCTTTTCTGCATGTCAAGGAACAAATACGCAAATGACACACAGAAGCAATTGACAGTCAATGTTTGTGTTCTGGGAAAGGGTGGCAATCTATCATGGATGTCAAAATGTTATATGCATTTACCAGGACCTCAAAGACAAAAGTCTCTTGTTTCACCAACAAGAACGATACATAAAATGGGGCCTGGCAGTGGCGATACGGTGGAGTCAGTGTGCGAGTAAAGGGACAATCTGAACTGGTGTCCATGAAGAGCGTAAAGTGTGCTATCAGATGTACAAAAAAACTGCTCAAGAAAGGTGACACTTTGAATAAAAAAGGGCACCTGTTATTGCTATAATCATGTAAACGTGTACTCATTTTTCTGCAAAATAAGTTTGGTTAGCAATGTTCACGATTTCCTTTTGAGACAGTCTGTGGCACTTGATGTATTCAGTTGCCTAATGATATTGATACAACTTAGGCTCGAATTTCAATGGATCTTCACCATGAGGCAGACACGTCTGCTACAATATAGTATGAATAATGTTTGGTTTTCTATTCGAGGAGACAGACGTTTGAGCGACGCAAGAGAAAGATACCTAGCTTAGAATGATGCTGGTGAATTCATAAATCATGAGCACTTGTTGTTTACCCATGACACCCAGCACACTAAAATGACAATCTATCATAACATTGCATAGCGTAACCAATAAAGCTCATTTGTGAATTATGAAACAGGAAATATTAAGCTCGTATTTCTGTTTGGAATAAAACCAAACAATTGAACTTTACTAAATAAATGTGTATATATACAAGGACAACAAAATATAAATATGAACATTTCCTCCCATTTCGTCATCTTCTGGGCAGTTTACTCAAAACGTCTACGATCTACATGCATTTTTTGTGGAATCAGAATCACCTGCATGATGTTCTGAGAACATATCATATGGTTCAGATATTTTTGCATATTAAGTCAGCTACGGCTGTCGTGGTTCTGCAGCTTGCACAGGTGCATATTGTATAATTTTTATGCAAACATAGGTAACCGAAACAACCTGTGTTCTTTCTGTGAGTGTGACACTATGCAGTTTTCACAGTGAGTGACTCTGTCAACATAGAAACGCATTTAACTTTAATAGCTTGTTTTTCCAGAAGCCTGTTGGATATTTTGTAACAGCGTATTGAATGTTTTATTTATGAGGGTTCACACAGTCCTCAATTCCATGAAATAGTCTTTGTGTCATGTTCATTTTATCTCATGTTCCCTCCAATATTATATGTTCACAGGATAATGTAACTATAAGATTTAGGTTTTTATGTGAACCATTTTTGCTGATAGCACGTCTGTTTCCATGTAAACCAAGGTCAAAGAATCACCAGAATCCCAGTGTGCAGTATAGAGATGCACTGTTGTGTTTTCATTAAGGTATTTGTCCATACATGCACCCACGACACTTGAGCAAAGCCAGCTATCTGTTTACACCGACTGACCACATGTTGCTTAATATCCATTGGGATTCCAGTTTCCAGGATGTAAGAAAGTGCACCACCCCTTTCGCTAAATGTGTTACCTGGCAGATATTTATCACCAGCTTCAAGAGTCCATGTAGATTTACTACCACTAAACTGTAATCTTATGTCAGCCATATTGCTTGTCACGTTTATTTGTTTTAGTTTTTGTTTTTGTTTTTGTTTTTGTTTTGTTTTTTTGTTTTGTTTTGTTTTGTTTTTTTTGTTTTTGTTTTTGTTTTTGTTTTTTTGTTTTTTGTTTTGTTTTTTTTTTGTTTTGTTTTGTTTTTACCCAGACATCTTCACTATAATCATTGCAGGCTCCAGGTTTCAAGTAGCTGTAGTAAGGCATCTGTGATATTTTAATGGATAAAGATGAGGATGTGTGTCAGCTTTGTGGATACATACACAGCACGGAGTAATAGTCACTCATCACTGATTCTCTGTTCCTTTTGTCTGGTATAAATGAAGGGTCTGTCATGTGCTAATATGCGAAATGATCTGTTATTGCTGAAAGAATAATTACAAATTTGAATGGTGAATCCAATGGCTCCGGTGTGAAAATGGTACATAGCCCATTAAAGTGCCATACCTTGCAAGTAATCCCGGTAAAGAAAATGTTAAAAGTCTCAAATACATCATGGGCTGGGTGGAGGTTGGAGGGGGGGGGGGTCAAGCACTCATTGTGATAGTGGTATTTAAAGTATATTCCTCCATGTTGTGAAGTAAACCTTGATAATGTGGTATAATGAATATCAGGTCAGACTGACTACTGTTTGAAATAGACCTTTGTCCTGTGACCATACACATGATACAGATTAAGTTTGTCTGGGTCATGTCGTTTTTTCCTTGAAAAATAATATTTTCCCACATATCGTGATACCGTGTGGGTTAAGAGCTTCAGCGATTCTTTGCTGGATATACAAAGGGGAAATTGCCTTTATTTAGACTTTTGGGTTTTTTTATCGTTAACATCTTGGATGGCTCTGGTGAGGCTGACAAAGCTGACAAGACAAAACTGACGTTTTAAACATCTTGCACCTTAGGTAAAATGCAGGCGTTGATCATGCTCAGTGAAAAGCTGCTTATCCAACCAATAAACATTGCTTTAGGGGCGTATTTGGAAAGACTCAATAAACTTGACAGTATCAGTTCCCTACGAGGTGATGGTCCAGATTATGAAAATGTTTCAAAACGGTTATGCTAGACACCAGTTTTCAAACAAGAAGTCAAATCTTCAAGTACTATGTTACAATTTGTAGCAAATAGCGGCTTTAATTTAATTATGTCTCCCCGTGCAACGGGGGACATATTGTATTTGAGTCCGTTTCTTCTTCTTCTTCTTCTTCTTCTTCTTCTTCTTCTTCTTCTTCTTCTTCTTCTTCTTCTTCTTCTTCTTCTTCTTCTTCTTCTTCTTCTTCTTCTTCTTCTTCTTCTTCTTCTTCTTCTTCTTCTTCTTCTTATTCTTATTGTTGTGTGCGTTGCGGACACGATAACTCAAGAAAGATTTGACTTGGGAAGTTGAAATATTTTGTGAAGATGTTCCTATAAAAAGCCTAGCTTGGGATTGCAGATAGGTGACCTTGATCTTTTTTTCAAGGTCACATGGGCATGTCGTGTTAATTGACGAGGACGAAATTTCTCCGCAAGGATTTGATTTAAGAGGTTGGAATGTTGCATGATTGTGTACCAAATTATAAACTAAGTTTGGATTGTAGATGGGTGACCATGACCTATTTTCAGGGTCACATGGCCACTTTTAAAGATCATTCCAGATGCACTCGTGAAAGATATGTCTTAAAGAGGTCGACGTTTTGTGTGATTATGTTTCTATGTAAGACTTTTGTAAGACTTTGCTTGAAACTGCAAATGTATGACCTTGCCCTATTTTTCAAGGTCACGTGGGCATTTCGTCAAAAATCAAAGTTTTGAAATGTCAATAAAGAGTATACCTTCACCATATCTGTAGATCATTGGAATCAGTATGCCTATTTTATAAAAATAAGGGGGACAATAGTAAGGGCGCACCGGGAGACATTTGATTATCTGTTGGAAAATCAGCCTGTTCTAGTCTTTGTTGCATTTATCATTTTGGGGACTCTCGTCTTCCTCATTACATATAGCGTATGCTATGCAGTTTAAAGTGTGATAGAATACGTGACTGTATATATATAAATATATATATATATTCTGTCAAGCATAAGGACAATATTTTATGTAAGCTACAAAACAAAGAACTGTTGTGTTTTCCAATTTTAAGCTTGTTGTCTTTGTTTTGCTTTATTGAACCAATTAATTGTTTATTGATTTGCTTTTTGGTTGTTGTTGTTGTTGTTGTTGTTGTTGTTGTTGTTGTTTTACTTTACTTAAAGGGAGTGGGGTATCTATTAGTTTTTAATGGCTCGAAAATTAAATATATTCCTTTTTGATGTTCCTGCAGAGACGTCTTTTCAGCCTTCACCTTTCCTAGTTAGACGATTTAACAGTCTCCATCTGTTCATCATTTTCTATGATCCGGTTAGTTATTGTCCAAAGCTGGTTTTTCCCATTCATAATTTTATAGGTCATACCAGTCAGACAGGAGGGTGGGTAGGGCTCTTTTCAATTCAAACTTCTCGGAGGAAAAACATTCCGTTATTATTGCAGTTTATCTACACTATATATTTTGAAATTGGATAATTTAAATAAAGGAAAATTTGGGGGGCTTATTTATGTTATAATGAATATATTGATGAGAGCTCTTTAATAAACATGACTTATTTTATGTTATGTTTTTTACACCAATTCTGCTTTATCATCATCGTCGTCGTCATCATCGTCATCATCATAATTTTCGATGTTTTCTTACGCCATCTGGGTGGAAGGAGTTACATGTAGTCCACATTGTCTAGTTGTCACTTAACAGCACCTTTGCAGCTAGTATAGAACGTATTTTCCTTCATGATCTACAGAGTGACTTCCTGATCTCCCGTTGCAAATGTGGGTTTTGTGTTTAGAAAAAAACAAAGCAGTAATGCACACTAACAAAAGAAAGACTGCATTTTGGCTAAGCTATTAAAAATGTAAGATAGATCTTACATTACAAACAATATATGCAGTGAAAGCACAGTTGGTAAAATATGACTATTGGAGGCGATTAATTCATTGCAATACGGAAACTCTGAAAAAATATCCGCATATTTTAAGGCCTCTGACCTAAAAAAAATTACAGTGCTCCACCTAAGTTTTCGATGCGTTACTTAAAATCGTGAAAAGGCATGTCCATTGAAGTTGTTTATGTGTTTATAGTGTTTCATTTATGTTAAAGACAGCTACGTTTTTAACAAAAGCCCCTTCTACGATGTGACTCCAGTGCGCATGTGTGCAACTACCATGTCTAACGGGGCACAACATTATGCAGACAGGACTGTCAGCAGTTTCAGATTGTGCAATGCGCGCCGTACCCAAACTGTGATGTTCCCAGCAGCATTCACAATCGTATCGTTTACCTTAAAGTTTACAATTTAAAATTATGCCTCTGACATCCCTCCCCAACAAGTAGGTCAATATACTGTACATAACAACATGCCCAAAACTATATACATGCGTAAATAACAACTTGGAGAACATTTAAAGTTGTAGCAACAAAGGAACAGGAAAGCGCATCGCCGGGACGGAGACTCATCTGTAAAGAGGTGTCATTTAAATAATGAATTTCCCCAAAACATTTGCTACTCAGTCACAATAGTATTCTTTGAATTAGAACATTTTAATTGTTTCTACCTTGATTTTTCAACTCAATTGGCCCTGTATGACTTCAGCATAATTCGTCCGTGATTACATTTTATAGGGATTCGTTTGTATTTATATACTGGTTAGTTTCGGGGTTCTTCTATACTTATATATATATTTAGTCTCTTCGATATGTCTGTGAACATTTTATACGTTGAATAAGTGCTGTTCTTAGTCGCAGTTGTAGTTTTAGTAGTAGCGGAAGTAGTATTTGGCCATGCAATTTAGCAAGTTGCTGACGCCATAACCACAGATACATTTCCTGTTACCGGTATGTCCTTTGCTTCTATTATGATATTAATTCTTGCCGTGCTAAATGCGACATATGTCGAACTGGTTAACAAGAACTGCTCTGATTAATAATGAGGGTGCTAGATTCATGTTCCTTGTTAACAGCCCCTTAATTGGAGTATCAGCATGCCTGACGTTACATAGATTCTGGAAATAAATGCCGACTCAGTACATATACTGCACAGCCGTGTTGACATGACACGCACACATAACTATCTTCATGGTACCATTCTTTTTTAAAATGGGGATTTGGTCGAGTTGATATGTACGTTTCGCATTTCAGTTAAGCGACTGGTGCCAAAGGTTTCAAGTTCGAGTTCCGCCTATATCGAACTTAAAATATAGAATGCAACAGTCGAGGGTAATAGCTTTTCTCTGTGCTTTGGGCGCAGTGCGTCCGAAGCGTAGCAAGGAAAGCCGTAACTCTTCAAAACTGAAGCACTGAAAGAGTTGATCCTTTCAAGGCTGGGCTGCAGGCAACAAAAACGAAAAAAAAAAAGTTTTTATCGGTGCTGTATCCAAAGCACACAGAGAAATGTGTTTGACGTGGACGTTTGTTACCCTCTCTGGAACTTCAGGTGGACTAGTACTTGAATGAAGGGTCTTTCCCACAAGAAAATTAAACCTGATACCATTGGGGTAATTTAGAGGTGCGTAATTTCTCTTGTGATTAATACTACAAGAGTTCAGCTGTTCCTAAGTGACAATTTGTTTGGACACAGAGATCAGTTTTACTGTTGGATAACTGTTTTTTGTTTTTTTTTTTTCAAATGTTTGTACTTTCATTAATCTAGCACACTTTTCTTTCCACATTGTTGCATGCAACCTACGGCAGCAAATGAACGAATGGATCAAAAAACAAACACACAAATAAATGATCCGGATACCCGAGTCGACTGACTCAAAATGGAAAACCACATTTCATATTTTTTTTTAACTAAGGGTAAAGAAACAATATAAATATAATAGCAGCTTGTGGAAGTACACTGACGCAGAATTAACGGAACTATTTGTTGGATTCCATGTGAAAAACCATGTGCGAGCAACGTATCCATGCCATGGTTTGCCTCAATGTGATAAACCTTACTTAATTGTAGTGTGACTAAAATGCTCGTGTAGAACTTCTGACATGATGTACATGTTTCAAACAAAAAGTCGAATTGCCAATAAACCAAGGTGCTTAATTTCCCTGACTACATAGATGGTCTTTACGTAAAAAAGTATACTTGTCTTAATCATTTAAGGTCAATTTGTGACTTAAATTAAGTGTAGGCGCCAGGTGTCCCGACTTTATTAACTAATAATAAAATGAATATTTTTATACACATGGAGTAAAATAATGTTTTACCTAGCATTGTTGATTGAGGGCCATAAATCTTGGACCACGGATTCTTCATCAACGCCGTAAATCAAACGGTAGGAGTCTTTTGAACAAGAATGTAGACTGTCAGTGGTTGGTAGATATAATGTAAGGGCTGCATTGATTTTTTTTTCTGTTATTGGAAATATAAATGCAAATAACGCGGAAGGGGGGGGGCCTTGTGTTCCCTTATTTACTGAGATGTTAAATGTAAAGAAATCGGGAAGAGGGTCGACTCTGTGCAACAAAACAGTGTATGTTCCCGTTTCCCTTCAAAACAGTGTCAAGAATTCCACGTCGCATCCTACCAAATGGATGATTTTATGCTTTTGCAGAACTAGTTTCGTTTGTGACCACATGAGCTTCATATTACATATAATTCACAGATAGTGCTTAAAGTACACTAGACCTACTCACCTCGAGCAATATTAAATGGCTTCAATGGAATAGTCATGTTTCCCCTCACGCCGGTCAATCTTTGTCATTCCCGGCGTGATATCCAGACAACAGGATCCTTGACGCCTGTCGGCGGGAAACTCGATAACGAAGAGTTCGCTAAATTCTCACCGCAGCAAGGAATACATAATATAAAAATAATACAAACCATGATCTACGGAACGGTGCAGATCATTGGGAACAAATTTCACCATAACACTGACTATGTTTTGGTTGTGTTGATACGTGCACCACGAGCAAGCTTCCCTGCAAATTGATTCGTAAGAGTTGCATTGGGACCATACGTACCTGAGTAGACCGGAACTCCTTCTTGGCATGCGCAATGGGTGAGTTCGGGTTTCGTGACACTAGCGAAGCTGGGGATTGAAAGAGCACCTGCTAGAGTCATCCTTTGATTTATGTCCTTCTTGCTTGTTGCAGATACTCATCTGTTTCAATATTGTTCTCTTTCAGTTAATCTGTAACCTGTTTCCGTCTAAGGGTTATATATGACTGCTTGGTGTCTCCGTTCTTCAGTGCCGTTCTTATTTCGGACAAGCCATGTTGTTTTCTTATCGCTCAGATTCCTCCTTTCGAGTTTTGAAGCGCTGCTGAACTTTAACCTGAAACCGATAAAGAAAAATATCATAATGAGCGTCATGCCACTTAAATAACAAAGTTATCCTACTGGAGTTATGTTGCAACTTCTTGCAGTTTTCTTTTTGTTTGCATGAAATTTAATAAGAACCAAAAAAAAAAAAAAAAAAAAAAAAAAAAGACCGAGTACTTTATCTAAATAGGAGTGTTTTAGGAGATACTACTTTGGTGATTGCATATTTATATGCAGTGTTGAAGGTAAAAACTAGTCATGCACAAAAGTGAACTCGAGAGGCGAGCAACAATAGCAAAGGAACAAAGCCTGCTTTCAAGGAACCCGTGGGTTTGGGTGGTGATCGCAGGCATAGCCGATCACATAATGAAGCTACTGCACGTGTTGCTTGGTAGGTCAAGCTTGTTTTTGCTGTGTAAGACTACGTAAAATATACTTTTACATCTATATGTATTTCGTTAGTTTGTTCAAATCCCTGGTGTCTGTATAGCAGCCGGGAAACTTGGAGTTGTGCACAGGTATTTTGAACTGCCTAGAACTGATGATCATGATGATGATTGCGATACTACTACTACTACTACTACTACTACTACTACTACTACTACTACTGCTACTACTAAATCGACGTACCTACTGATGCTTCCGCTCTTGAACATGAACGAGATGGAAGGTATGTATATGGGTGCCCTAGATACGGTCCCAGCAACAACTGCGAACCTCATGTGTCTGCCCAGGCTTTCCCGTTGATCAGCACACCCCTCAATATCGGGGGGCCAATGTTGGTATATCCAACGGACAAACGCGTTACACAGAAGCATGTCATTTCAAATTCCTACATAAATATTGATATTTACCGATGACTTGAAAAAAGGGATCTGATGGCAATGACATTGCTCTGACTAAGATCCATACCGTTGAAACAGATCGTTGTTTTCCGGAATGCTTTATAGTCAGTGAATTTATACGAAACTCTGTTTTTATTTGTTAACAAATTTCAATTTGATCACGTCTTTGGGATGAATTTGCGTGTATTTTTAACCATAATGGGCATTTAATAATCTACTAGGGAATTGTGGTCCTTAAAGGGCCATTTCAGAAGTGTAGTACAGTGCAATCAATGTGTTCCTAAAATGCCTTACATGATGGGTTTTTTTTTTTACATTACCCAATTTAATAGCATACATTTTTTCCCAAATCACATCTGTTTTAAAATGTCGTGAATATATTGCCCAGCGAGTCCTTTTCGAATCCCTCATTTTTTCATTTTCACAGTAGATATGAATTAGGAGCGGTTTTTATATACTTTTTCTAGAACCATTTCATAGCATGTCATAAGAACATTTTGGCAACTATAATTTGTTAACACGTACGAGAGACGTGCCACCTCAAAAACCATTGCATCATTTAGTGCGCTTTACATTAGACATCATGGAAATAATGTTATAATGATTGTCTTGGACATCGTGCTGCGGAACATTTTGTGATAAACAGTCTATGTTTAGGTTAGCGGCTTGGCACCCTAGTTTGACTTGATTCTGATGTCCCGTTGTAATTTTCCTTGTAAGTATTATCCTAGCTGGACAAGGACTGTCACTAATTTATTGAAATATCTGCATTGGCGACCAAATTTTTGTTTGATCTCCTTTATACTATAAAGATAAGTCTCTTACACGATATTTCAGTGAAATGTATTTTTTTCTGGGAGACAGCGGCCAAAATATAGGTTTATCGACTTATGTTTGGCAACTCAGCATACTTGACGGGACCATTATAGGTTAAAATACATGGATCACAACAAATGTCATTTTTGTCAATACAATTGGTGGGGATGTTACGTCTATATTGTAGGTAGGTGATATTTGGGGTGATAAACGAATGATCCATAAGTATTTCGGGAGAAAACAGTTATCCCAGTCCACATTAACTGGTCTGGAACTCATTTCAAATGACTGACCGTGTCTTGCGCATGCATAATTCAAAGAACATTGCCACGGCATGGTCCCATCAGTGGGACATGTTACTAATTGTGTCGCCTCTGACGTGCCTCGATCAGCAACAGCTAGCTTCACTGTCTTCCCCGTGGAACTAGTGTGGTATTTATATTTAACTCTTTCAATTTTATTGCATACTCAACAGTCGGGAATTCTCTTGCCACGGTATCCCTGTATCGTAAGTACCTGAAAGTCACAAGCGATTACTTGAATTGATAAGCCTCCTTTCCCAGTTAAATGCTTCATTTCATAACATTCTTCATGCAGAGTTACGGCACCTGAGGGGACTATAATACAGAAAACAAACAGGCGCAACAATGCACATTTTCCTGTCGTTCCAAACCAACAAAACGACACAGCCCAGTCTCTGTACGCGCCATCGCCGATCCATTCACTGCCTACATGTAAAACTATTAAATAATTGATTAATTAACATATAAACACATTCAAATAAAACATTTGAAATTCAAGGCTTCGATAATCAAATGAATTCAATAACGGGCCATGAGCGGGAAACAATCAAGGATACTTCGCAGCTTTAAATTCCGGGGCATGCTTTTTCTGTGATGGCTGTTGCTTGCCATTACCTTGAATTCGGCCAAAAAGGACCCCGCACATAAATTTAAAGAATGTTTGGACGTGAAATGCCAGGAAATACATTTATACTAGCCCCGCAGATAAATAAAAGATTTGGGCTGAACCTGTATTTGTTTTCTATAGTCTTTTTTTGTAAACTGATTTTGACAGATCTTGGTAAAAGCTTCCCCAAAATGCCCTGTGACACCCTTGAACATTTTGATATTTGGCTGATTACCCCCCCCCCAAAAAAAAAAGGGGGAAAGAAAAACAAACAAACAAAAGAAAACCAAACCGAAACAAAACAAACAAAAACAAAACAAAAATAAAAACAAAACAAAACAAGAAACAAAAAAAAACAAAACAAAAAAAACAAAACAAAACAAAAAAAACTACAAAACAAAACAAAAACAAAAAAAAAAAAAAAAAAAAAAAAAAACAAAAAAACAAACCAAGACCCCCCTCCCCGAAAAGATGTAAGTTTGCGATAGTCAACCATATACCACAAACCACAAAACTATAGCATTGGGTATGTGGGATCTATTTAACCATTTGTACCTGTGGTGACCTTGAACATCACATGACCCCAAGGTCAAGGAATACATGTTCCAACACTGAGCAACCTGATTCTCAACCCACATAAACTATACATGTGCCGACACAAGCTGATTGATTGATGAAATGAAAGAGCAATTTTGGATGTGTCCTTGGAGCAAGTTCTGGTGACAGCTACGACTGCACTGTGCGTCACACAGGCGGCCATGAAATAAATACCACAAAAGCTTCACAAGTTTAAAAATAATAAGAGGAAGCTGGTTTTTAATAGGAAGTGGTCCATTATGATATGCATCTTTGACAAAAATTGGTGAAGCTGCATTGGATCCTTGTTGAGAATATATGGTAACATCTTCCCCTTGTGCACCACTCAGATGGCCTTGAAGATACATATTTTAAAGTTTCATAAAAGGGTTTATCAAAATACAAAGAGGAAGTTGGTTTTAATATAATACTACATGTACCAATAGTTTTACATCTATACCACATATATGTAGAAAAACAGGATAAAACAAAATATAGTCAAACTAATAGAACAATTAACAGGTGAAGGCCATGTCAAGGTCGAGGTCACAGTATGGAACACTTTTTTTGTTTGTTTTTGTTTTGTGCTACCTACTTGGAGGTAAGAGACCATACAATTATTAATTTCAATTATCATTTGAAATGTATTATCAGAGTATGGTGAAAAAAGCAAACAAACATGGCGGTAGGGGGAGGGTGTAATGCGCCCAATGCGAGACGAAAAACTGTTGACCCAGGGTATTCCCTCTGGAACTATAGGCATACTGCTACATGAATCAAAGGTCTTTTTACGAGGAATACGAATTTGGGATCTGCATAATAATTCAGACTTGTCTGACTTAAGTAAATCGATATGATTGGCACCGGAAGTGTTAAAATGCAGCCTGCAGAACGCGTTCATCCGAGAAAGACAGCAGTCCGTGTAGGTTTATACATAATTTTATGAAATATAACAGTGAATAAAGAGAGACGAATTTTGGAATTTACAGCCAATTCACATCTGTGATACAGTCTGCGACTAGAATCCAGGTTGAGGTATTCTTCCAACCCGTATGTACGTTTTACTCCACACAAAGGAGACTAAACAGGCCGATATTGCCATTTGAAAAAATGTAAAATAACATATCCTCACATGACGATGTTATCTTATATGTATGTACGTAAGTTAATATATATATATATATATATATATATATATATATATATATATATATATATATATATATATATATACTTGTATTTGTGTCTTTTTGTCCAAAACCACGTCCTAGTAGTCATTACCCTATTCCGCAGTCCGAACTCTTTACTCTCCATAAGCTAACCTGTCCCTGTCTAACTTATATACATACAAGTTCTATTGTCCATATTGCACACGTTCCTCTGTAAAATTTTGACAAAGGCTGTATTAGCCCAAACAAATAAAGGTTCTTCAGCGGGTAACTACTCAACATGTTTCGGAGCCTTTTACCCGTACATGTCTCTCTGAATAGCGGCTCCTTGTCCAAGCTAAATATTCAGCAAAGACAACCCACATAATAATGGATAAATATGAACGTGGCAATTGATGAATTAGCTGGATATGTAAAGTTTTGCTGATAAATGCAGAGCCTCGTATCAAAGAAGAATACCTGTCAAACATTCCAAATTACCAAATTTTCATAGTACAGGCTCAGATAAGAACAATTTGACCTACCCCTGAACCAATATGTACCCTTTCTAGCTGGACAGCTTATCCTAGTTAAACCATCTGCCAATGTTTAACTGAAGTGGAAACAAGCTGGGGCATTATATTCAGTCCCCATGATTGTAAAATAAACAGTTGCAGCTAGACCACCTGTGCAAACCAAGGGGAATCCTAACAAGGACTGTAACAATGTACATCCTGCGCCAGAGATGTAAAACAAACTCCATGATGATACCTACTCCTCAAACAATTAAGCCAACCGGTTTCCATGTTGACTTATCAGTATAATATATATATATATATATATATATATATATATATATATATATATATATATATATATATATATATATATATATATATATATATATATATATATATATATATATATATACATATATATATATTATGCTGATAAGTCAACATGGAAACCGGTTGGCAGACTGTTGATATTTCTGCCATATTTAATGTTTTCTTCAATTCTGCACCAAGAGAAGCGTACCTTTTAAATCATCATTTCTTTCTTTTCATCAATTTTTGTTCCTTCCCTCTTTCATTATACGTCCTCTCTTTATGAAAATCGTTGTTCGTGATTAGCATATAATTGGACTATGAATCAGCACAAAGAATCGGTTAGTATAAATGTGAAAATTTACAAGAGAATTTCTTAGTTTGATATTACAATTCAACATCTCACGTGATGAAACATCATTAAAAAGTTGGTTCCCCAGAGTTGAATTCCGATGATAAACACACAATAAAGCCGATAAAACTTGCTGCATAAAATTTGAGAAGATTGAAAAGATTTTTCCATCAATCAAATGCTCATCTGTGTAGTTGGTTCCAATGGCGGATCCCTGGTGATTCGCCATGCATCTTTCAAAATTTATTTTCATACATGGTGAAACATATTTTCGTTCTGTCTGTCGAAACTAAAACTTTTATAACAGTGCTGCATCGTTAGGTGTACAGTTTACCCCAGATACGCCAATCATTCGGTTGGAATGTTTTCAGCAAGTCACTATACACCTTGCCTCCAATGGAAACTAAATTCCGTTGTTGGTCCTCTAGCATAGATCACCGTACAAAAATGACAGCCTGTTTTAACCGTCTCTGGGTACAAACAAAACTGAATCAACAGCTTTCCTGTGCATGGATTGTGAACATATTCTGCTTAGACAAGGAGGCGCTAATCAGAGAGACATGTGCGGGTATATGCTCCGAAACATGTCCTGAGTGGTTATCCACTGAAGACCCTTTAATTCATTTGGGCTGATACAGCCTATGTCAAAATTCTACAAAGGAACGTGTGCAAAAGCGCAATAGTACTTGCATAATATGTATATCGGCTAGACAGTGACAGGTCAGCTTATGGAGAGTAGAGTTCGGAGTGCTGAATAGGGTAATGACTACGAGGAAGTGATTATGGAAACGAAGAAACAAATACAAATGAACTGGTTTCGTCCGTATGCATTGCAGCAAATCAGTGCTGGGGAAAATCGTTGCCCACGAACATGATATTTCGACAGGTTTTCACTTATATTTATTCCAAATGGTTTCTATGAACGCCATATACCATACAAGTTCGCGCGCTTTTTATGTTTTTTTTTTTCTTTTTTTTGTTTGTTTGTTTGTTTGTTTGTTTTGTTTTGCTTTGTTTTTTAAACTATTTGGTTACTTG
>CAXHWN010001124.1:0-12000 GCA_964020975.1 Hermodice carunculata | reverse complement strand
GGAGACAAGTGCTCACATGTCCTAAATATGGAAAGCGATCCACAACCTTCAAATTATTGCCACACAACTTTACAGTGGGCTGTATGTTAATGTGGGTATCAGTGTCGAAAATCATACATTCAGTTTTCTCAGTCTTCTAAGTAATGTCATGAGAAGCAGCAAATGATTCACATTTTGTCAACAGCACTCTCAATCCCTTCACCTGTAGAATCAGGATAACCATGTCATCTGCATAGCTGGGATTGTTGATGAAAGTGCCACCAATATTGCAGACAACTTCACTTCTGGCCAGTGCATAATTCAAATTCATCTACATTGAACATGCAAGGGGAGATGATCCCACCCTGGCGCACACCATTAGATACATTAAAATAATATGATCTGACTGCACCCCAACTTACACAGAAAGACTGAGTCAGAAACCATGTCATCAGGAGTCTGACAAAATACATGTATATGGGAACCCCACCCTCAAGCAACCTTTTCAACAAGGTCCAGTGGTTAACACTATTGACATACAACATACTAGTAAGCCGATCATTAACATGCATTTTATGTTTATCATTTTGAACAGAGTTTTAAGCAAACCACAAAAATAATCAGCCCACCTATGCATGATATCATGGCAACTTGACATGCCCCCAAAGTTGAAAGCCAAATTAAGGTACATGTAGGCGCTAATTACAGATAGGCCTACACAAATTTTCCAAAAGGAGTTGTAATCTTGGTCCATCAGGCATCGGGCCATAGCATCAACACTGTGAGTTGCCTCATTTTGTTTACATTGCCATCGTGCATATTTGAACTGTCCTTTGGTGGTGCGCATTACATTGTACAAGGGACCATGTTTGGGTTGACCATTTACTTGCCAAACCTGGAAAGCATTCCTCGCTTCATCATGAGACTCTTTCACATGTTCATTCCACCCTGGAACCCTTTTAAACTTACCCATAGTACATGTTCCCAAAGCCACCTCACCAGCCTGAGACAATGCACTCACTATATCCTTAAATACAAAGTATCTAGTGCATGTTTATGGTCTGGGGTACGACAGTCAACATTCTTACATAACAATGCATCAACTGTTAAGTTAACTGAGAACAAGTATTTGTCTGACCGTGCCCTATACAATTCAATTTTACATGGGTCAACATCAGAACAGTCCACATGCTGTTTTAGCACATCATGGGACTGCTAAACTTTGGAAGATTTGACATTGAGAACTTGATAGAGAGTGGAAAGTGGTCAGAGCTTATATATAACCGTGCATAGAACACAGATATTTTCAATGCAGTCATCTGCATTTTTTAGTGCCTATGCAGTGATCCAGCTAAGAAACTGAATCGTGTGCCTCACTGATTTATGTAAATGCATCGACTTCCAACTTGTTTACCACACACACTGTAATCATGATCACCACAAAATGCTGTACGTGTAAGCTCTCTTCCAAACATGGAATCGAGTTTTGCATTCATATCACCCAAAATTAGAATATTTGTTGTATCTGCAGTGTCTACAAGGGAATGAATCTTACCCAGATATCGATGTAAACTTGTTGAGATTGTCGACAGTGCATACAAGGAGCTACATACATAGTGTTAGTACATGTAGTTTTGTCTTACAGGTGTCGACCAGGGCTCCTATTAAGCGGAAGTTATCATATATGTTTCATGCATCTTGGTATTCCAGGCAGGCTAAGAAACATGTTCTGACACTTACCTGCTGTTCACAGACCGTTTAAGTTCAGGCTATTTGAAAGATAACAATACCATTGGTATAGCCTTTTTCAGTTTAAAATAAGCTATTGATCATGTTCTGGCGAAAATATAAATACAGACAAAATTCTTCAAATGGCTTGCTATATTTAAAGGGCTGTTTTATTGGCAATGGTAGGCAGTGAAAGGGGTAGACAAAATCACATGGAGGGTATAGAGAATTTGGCTTACATATTTTAGGACAGGTGTTGATAATATTGCAATACATTTGATTTTTTTTTAGATAATTACAGAAACAAATATCAAGACAGAGTTCTCGACAGGCTAGGAGTGTGGTTCACCTCTCTATAATCTGGGTCCCTTGCCATAATTTTACACCCCCACTATATTTTAGGCCCCCTGCTAAATACATTCTTCAGTTATAAAAATAGGTCATAATTTGACAACAATTTCCACACAATTATGTCCTTTTTTACCCAAATCTTAAAAGGCCCTTACAGTTACTCCTTTACTCATTTTGGCACTTTCATCAACACAAAATTGTTCATTTTATAGATATGCAATGTAACACATGAAAAAGTTCATCAGGCCATTTTTTTTTAATTTTATTTTTAGGTTCATAAACCAAGTCACATTTTCCCGGGGGGGGGGGGGATTTTCAGTGGGCTGCCAGACAAACTACAATCCTTATAACTGTATACTGGGAACACAGAAGCATTTAAAATTAAATTCCAATGTACTGAAGTGCTGTATTTTTAATAAATCTGTTTCAAAACACCATGGAGTCAATTTTTGCACTCTGAATACACTTTTAATTATATTGAAACCTCATTGTAACGACACTCATTTATCAAACATATTGATTATATTGACACAAGTTCTGAATGGCAAAAGTTCATTTTCTTTGTTCTTTGATTCAATTATCTGACATATTCAGTTGTCCCACATGACACATTTCTAAGGAAACAGATGGTGTCATCATAACAAGTTTTCACTGTACACAGAGTTCTGCCAGTCTGTGGACGTCGGGAGTAAAAAAAAAACGGAAACAAATTCAAAATTTCATTTTTTAAAAAAATCTGGAAAAATTTACGTCGACGGATATGTAACCCGGATAATTAAAAAATTCTGGCCTAACTGTTTTAACATGATGTTTTTTTTTACCACCCGGCCAAAATATTTTGTTGTGGAGAATGCTGCAAGAGCTGAAATTTAAACAATAGAATGTAAATTAAGGTGGAAGCTGTGAAGCTAGTGTGCAGTGAGACTGGCAACTTTGGATTGCAATTCCCCATTTAATTTTTTCACAAGTACATTAAACCTATATATTTTCTGATTACTACATATCCATATATTTGTATCCATAGAGTTTTTTTGCAGTATTGGAATTTTTGAAGATTTTATAGCATTCTTTCTGAGTTGGTAGGATTTTCACATTTTTCACGCAGAAGTCACACAAAATTGTCTTTTTCCAGTTGAAATCAGAAGAAACTTTAAATATATATCCATGTCCAGGATGGAATTCAATGGTTAGTCCTGAAATAGCATAAATAAAAAGTAGTAAAATTTTCAATTTAGTCCTGACAGGTTGTTCATATTCCTTCTATAAATTGCTCCAAAAGTCACGGAAGGGGTTGTAAGGAAAAAAAAAAAATCCTGGGACTGGTCTTCTCTCCACGGCTAATGGTTTCCTGTGAGTGACCCTTGTCAATAGCTCAATTGGTTTCCAGCGGTCATGGACTAATGACTGCGCAAACAAAGACATGGTTCATTATCATGCCCATGCAAACAAAGCCATGTGCCCAGCACTGTTTAAACTTTTCATTGTAAACAAAAGTTTTAAGATCAATAATCTAATATAAATTTTATGTTCACACATCTGAGTTTGTAGGAGCATGTAGTTTAAGTATTAGACTATCCAAAAATATGACAAAGTGATTAGAGGTTATCCAAAGGTGCCAGATTCAGACCTTCCACCTAACTAGTGGTATAGGCCTACGAGTATTCCAGACTGTAGTGCAGCATATAGTTTGGTGGATCAACAGGACCATGCAATGCCCAACCCTATCTTGGTTGTGCCAGCAGTCCAGTAGTGGTACTCAGAAGGTTTTAAATTGTATGCTGGACGCAACTCTGAAAAATTTTCCGACCATGAAAGAGATTTATAACCAGTTTATATCCATCTCCAAAATTTATGACAACCTAGGTCCTGGCGGCAGTGAGCCATCACTGATGGCATCAGTGTTTTTAATTGTGGTGAAATTTTAAAGATTACATAACATGACATGAATCTGATATGACTTATGATTTTATTCAGCACCGCATTTGAAAAATAAGCATAAGTACATAGGTGGACAGGTGCTAGCTAGGCTGGGATTGCCCACAAAGTCCTATCCAGGTCCTGTATCTTAAGTACGGTAATGATATCGGCAGGCCAGTCTTTGGCTTTAAATAAATTAGGCTTTATCATGTTTATCGGGCTTTAACACAAAATAAAATTATATAAATTTATAAACTATGTCAAAATTTTACAGAGGAACGTGTGCAATATAGACAATAGTAATTCCATATATATATACAGGTTAGACAGGGACAGGTTAGCTTATGGAGAGTAAAGAGTTCGAACTGCGGAATAGGATATTGACTACTAGGACGTGGTTCTAGGCAAAAAGACACAAATACAACAATGTTATTATTCCCATTTAAATGCCAATGCATAAATTATGGTTAACTAGTACTAGCCTGTGTAGTTCATCATCCATCTTTATGGTCGGTATGCAACCCAGCAGCTTATGATTTTTTACCTAAATTGCTAAAATCTCACTATTTTAAAGTTTCAGCAGACGACAAGAATTAGGGATGGTGTCACATCATATTTTCTCAACTGACAGCTGAAAATATTTTTGCATTATATTGCCATTTAACAGGTGAGAATCAGTCTTATGTGCATATTTAACTGTGAATATGGAAGTATATTATTTTCCCCGTGAAAACGGATAGTTTAAAGAAACGACTGATGTCATGTAAAAGTATTGTATTTTGGCGCCAAATATGGGGTTTTATTTTACAGGACAATATTCTGTACACACCGAAAGTACAACGTGGCCGCGTGAGGGCGCACACGGTAATCATGGCGGAGACCGTGAAGGGTGAGTTGGTTGGGCTACTAACTTCAAAAACGATATGAGCTGCTTTGTTCGTCTGCATGACCAAATCAAACAATTTTATTGTGCTTTTGGTTTCTTATAGTATGTTAAAGGTACACAGAAACTGTATAGGACATTTGCCCTAGAAATGTGTAGTTGTGGTAGTGGTAACCTTTATTGACACACAAAAGTCTCTTCCTTCCTCAGGCTCAGGCTCGGACTCTCTGAGACGTTTAACACATAATTGCATAATTTTCCGGGGAAAGCCATGGCCCATTGGTATTGTGACCATGATCATGATGATACATGTGGTACAGATAACATAAATACCTACCTGCAAATGCTTATCAGATTTGGAGGTGATCAAGTGACTCAACACACTGAGAAGCCGGGCAGGACTGCAACATTGACATGGTTGGTGGAGGCACTGGAGACCACATTGTCCACACTCCGACACAGCCTCACAGGGAGACTGAAAATTTGTTTGGCCAGCTTGTCTCCCTGTGGTGGAGACTCTGTCAGTATGGCTGGCACTAGAAAATTTATTGTTTTAGCCAGTCTGGCTAACTTAGCTGAAAACTTGTTAGCCAGACTTATCCAAATTAAATTTTGGAGGTACTACTAGGGACAGGCAGAAAAAATTTAAATTGGGGATATCCAAATAATTTTTATACCAATGGAATGAGGAAGTCATGCAGATTTCATAACTGTTATTTTCTTCTTTTTAAGTTAATAAACAAGAAAGTTATGCAGTTTTTAATGTTGCAGATTTTGGTGCTTTGCCACCATCAAGTATACAGAGGTGTTGGGCCCAGATCTGTGACCCACCTTGCCTGTGCTCACTGTGTCACGGTTCAGTGAACACACAGCCCAGATGCAGGATCCACTTGGCATACTGGGATAAATTTCACATTATTCATAAAACATGCATCTGGAAACATGACAATTGTATACAAATCAACTGTTGGTATCTACTTTATTATGAATTATAAATATTAAAGCAAAAAAAAAAAAAAAAGCAAAAAATACAAAGTTTTGATTACAATGTATATTGTCAACATATCTTCGACCCCCATTGAATACAGGATCAAACAATGAATAATAAATATTCTGTTAAAAATCACAAATAAGTCATAAACTATTAATTTTTTGTAACTTCTGTGACCAATGAAACAAAGTAACACGGGTACTGTACGATTAAAAAGATGGTTTCTTCATGGATTGTTGCAAGTTCAGACCGGGAACAACGGCAATGGCTGACCGTTAAATACGCCGTCTATTTTACTCTTTCGGTAAAATAATTACTATGTACCATCATGATTAGTTCATTGACTATCTATTCAATGTAATTTTAATGATAGATGGCCAAAAATAAAACAGATATCAACCGATTTGAAATATAGGTCAGTACTCGATTGCACTAAAACATGGCGGCCGCCATCTTGGAAAATCAAAACTTCGACAGGAATGGACATCACAATTAAAATTGGCCATCGCACAAATTCGCCTGCACCTACATGCATGAAACTTAACACAATTCACAAAAACAATATATAGCTTTGTTTTACAGTACCATTTTTATGCTCCCTAATATACTTTATGAATATTAAACGATCAAAATTGAGGTAAATTTCAGATGTAAATATGTAAACAAACTACTTTCCGGCACGTTGAAAGATTACCCCCGGGGGTTTTCCCATACGCTCAGATTGAATTTCCCGGTCTCCAAGAGCTCTGATGTGCGCATGCGTTAACAATATGACTAGTTTATAACACCTCTGCTGGCTGTTGGTGCTATGCAGTGGGTCACACGGACTCGCTGAGACCAAAGGTGTGAACGCGACTGCAGTGCTCCTCGCGGATTTGCCGCTACCTAGTACTACTTGGGGCTAGCCCTAAGAATTTTATTGCATCAGCCATTTTTTGCTAAAAAGTCAAGAATAATTTATTTTCCAAAAAGAACCAGATTTAGGCACATGTATAATGATCATTTTGTAATAACTTGTGAACTTGTAGCCACATTTTATGTGTGTTCAATCTTACTTTATATACATGAGCAACATCCTTTAGTTTAGTCAGTTTGGCTAACTGATGACAAAAACTATTATTCAGTTCACACCTTTTTTTAGCCGGTGACTAATGCTTAATGCTAGACCAGTAGTAGCCCCTGAGGTGAACAAAATGAAGACAATAACCTATATGACATAAGCCTTTGGAGGAGAATAGGACTCTGTCTGTACATAAACTAATCATAGCAGTAACACATACTTTAATAGTGGCGTGACATGTAAGCAAGCATAATTGTGAAGCTTGAGAAAAAAAGTAATTTAAACATACCTCAGATATCATACATACACAAGGAGAATAAAAATTGGTTCATGGCTGTATCATTCCAAGTGCGCAAAGCGCACTCGAAGTGATACAGCCATGTACTCAGCTCTCCTGGGTTGCATTATTGTACACTTGTTTAGTTCTATTATTATACACACCAGAGAACAGTGTTGCACACGGACTCTTCATATTGCCTGTGGATACGTGATGTTGCATCATGTCATGAACAGCTCAGTATTTTCAGCAAGTATATACTGAGAGTCACTATGGTTGTGGTCAATATCAACTTGAAGGCGCCCAGTCTTTGACTGGGTCCACAAATACCTCTAAGGAACCCAACCTGTTGTTGGCAATTTTTATCGCCAACAATAACAATGAGTTGTGTTCCCTGGAGCTACATGTAGGTTTACAAAATGTCATTTGCAACTTGGGAGTCATTTTAATGACTCCCGAGTTTCACCACTGCACTGTAATTCAGTCACTGACACCAAGCAGCGAGGAATAACCTAGTTTATTCATTCGTCCATGCTCAGTAGATCACCGCATACCTCTGCACTGTCGGAAACAGGGAGATCGTGCACATATATGCATGATCTCCCAATTTCTGATAGGGTAATCAAACTGCAAACTTGGCAACATGTACCCATTACTATGTTATGGAAGACGAGATGAAGCAAATAAAAATCAAAGGTGATGATTTTAAAGATTGGATAAATTCATAGAATTTGACACAGAAAATGGAGCTTCTTTGGAATCAATCCCTGTCACTGCAAACTTAATAAACATGATAAAGCATAATGTACCCCTTTCACACTTGAGGCAAGATGAGTGCACATCTGGGTGCAGGGTTTCCCTGCTGAAAACCCAGACTGTATTCTAAAAACAGCCCAGAAAATGGTAAAACTTTTTAAGTATTTCATGGCATGGATGGTCTTGTTCATTAGCTGCCCCAGACACAATAACAACTATATGACACCTTTAAACCATCACCTTTTTCTGATAGTTTTTTTTTTTTTGATGCTGTAAAAGTTAAACTTTTCTTAAAATGCAGTTGACAATATATTTCTAAGTCATAGACCTTTCATGTATTTTCTGTTTTCAGTTTGTTTGTTGTTTTTTTTTTTGTTGGAAATTTTCACAGATTTGGGAGTAAGCTCTGCTGCAGTTGAAGTAAAAAAACAAAACAAAATTCAGTCAGTTTATTGGTGTTAGCGGTAGAAGGTTCACAGACAGGAAGTAGACACGGCAAAATGTTGAAATGACAACAAGTCAAAATGCCAAAAAGTTGGCCAAATGTCGACACATAGTACCAATGTTGACTTTTGTTCAAGTGCCTGCCAAATGCTTTTCTGTTTCCACATGAAAATGAGATTCACAATATCAGGAATTCCCGAGACATGGAACCAGCAAACAAATATCTGTGATATACACCACACCAATGGACATATATATATTTATTTATTATGCCCCCCTTCGAAGAAAGCAGGGCAATTATCTTTGCGCATGTCTGTTGGTCGGCCGGTAGAGAGACTTTGGTTTCTGCACCATAATTCAAGAAGTTTTTGAGATGGGACTTTGATGGTTCCAGTATAAGGGCTAGGTGAAGTATAAAGGTGATTGACCCCGACCCTATTTCCAAGGTCACGGAAGTACTGTTGTAAGTTTTGGTTTCTGCACAATAACTAGAAAAGTTTTATGATAGGACATGTATTGCACAGGATTATAGTCCTTATCCAGGGCTAGGTCAAGTTCTAAGATGGGTGACCTGGACCTAGATTCAAAGGTCACAAGGTCACTTTACTGAACTTGGTTTTTGCTTTGTAACTCAGAATTTAAGTTATGACTGAAATATTGCACTCAGTAATAGTCCTCAGTTAGGGCTTAGTGAGCTTAGAAGATGGATGACCATGACCAATTGGTCAAGGTCATCCATGGACAGTTCCATAAATCAAAAGTTGATGTAGCACTGATGGGTAGAAAGAATGCTTTCTGACCTCTGAAGTATGCTTATATAAAAAAATGTATCAAATTTATAATTGGTGGTTTTACTGCCTTGACTTGAATATTTTACAAGCTTCTGGACTGATTCAAAGTTGACCATGGCAGACCCAAACCTAGTCTCGTCTTTTAAAAATTCCCAAAATTAGCAAAGTCCGATAAGAACATAAAACCACCATAATAGTTACGTGCAATCGCCGTAAAATTTTCAACTGGTTGTGCTGCTTGTTCAGGGCTTAAAGTTTTTTCAAAGCTTTTACAACCACCAATTTTACCTCAATATGCTCAATTTGGGACAAATGCTGGTAATGATTTTACTTTGTGGGGAGCTCAGCATTTCTGCTTGTCCTGACTAAAAAAAAAAATAATAATTGTCCAAGACAATAGAGCCTGCCTTGATCCTGTCTAGCCTAATGGTTGATTTCTTGGTACTCACATTGCGTGCATACAGAGGTACATTAAGAAGATGTGCATGACAGGCATGGAGATCAATTGACAACTGACCATTAGAGTACAAATTGACAATATTTACATGAGGCACACCTTAGAGTGCTGGGACTCCTGAGGATGTGCTTTTTAGAAGCCACTGAGTACAGAAATGGAGCCATGGCTGTTGTGTTATGATGTATTGATCAGCATTGAGAAAAATAGTTATGCTGTTAAAAATTAATAAATCACCATGTAAAATCATATTTGTAATATGATACAACATAGCTCAATTTTGCTTTGATATTTAGCATTTATCCACAAAATTGTGACATCAACAGGTATCTATAGGTCAATAATATCAATATGTTACATTTTTTTTGCCATTTTTAATACCCTTTGTCATTTTTGCATATTGATAGGTATGTTCACCAAGGAGATGGATACTGATATCCTGTTTGAAAAGTTCACGATTGAGGAAATTCGTGAGATTGAGAAGAAGACAAGGTAAGTTGAAAAGAGTAAAGTAAAAGTGAACAGTAAGATTTTCCAATCAGGTAGGCCAATATGAAAGAGTTTTGTGTGATTGTGAATAATTTGAAACCAGTACATGGATGCACATGTTATTTTGATTATGAAAATTAGTGTTGACATCACAAGTAAGTAAAACAGAGTAACAGGTGTTTGAAATGTGGAAATAGAGTAAAGTGTTAAACACATATACTATGTTCACTATAATATCAGGATGTTATGGAACTGCAACAGATGATTATATACAGCCATCCTGAGATGGAATTGTGAAGTACATTTATATTTTATTTCAGGTCAGACATTGAGAAAAAGAAAGAGGATCTTCGCTTGATGGTTGGGTAAGAGTTTGGTATGCCTAGATAAATCATAAATGTGTGCCATAATTTTCATAAACCTGTGGTTAAAAAATACAACAACAAAAAATACCAACAGGATAACCATATGCATCTAGTTTAAAAAGAACTGAGACACCAAAAATAAGATAAAGAACTCCCTCCCAACCAGTTTTGACACATTCACGTCTGCATCAGAGGAGGGCCAGAGTCAAAATTTTATAAAAACTATATGTATATACATTATAACCTTCCGTCTTGGCTGGAAGTGACGTCAATATATATATATATATATATATATATATATATATATATATATATATATATATATATATATATATATATATATATATATATATATATATATATATATATATATATTGACGTCACTTCCAGCCAAGATGGAAGGCTATCTCACTCTTCCAAAAACAGTAAAGCATATATATATATATATATATATATGCTTGTCCCTGCTGAGTTCTTCCCTGTGGATATTAATTGTTAGGTTGAAGGAAATGCTATACTTGCCATCTTTGTAGAGCTAGTGGGTTTTTTTTTTTTTTTTTTTGTTTTTTCTTTGTTTTTTGGGGGTGTGTTGGTGGTGTTGATTGGGTGGGGGTGTTTAAAAAAAGGGTCCTATCATAGCACTAGATTTTAATATGTATACCAGTGTTAATACTTACTGAGGTTTAATGATTAACAATGGTTCTGTCATGTGCATGTACATATATCAAGAATAGTGTATTTTCATTATGTTGTATCTTGCAGGGAAAGATACCGAGACTTGATTGAAGCAGCGGATACAATAACTGAAATGAAAAACAGCTCTGAAAATGTAAGTGTATGCTGGATATGAGCTAATGTAGCAATCTTGATTGTTTGTAGAGGTGTATATGAACTGAAACTGTCTATGCCGGAAGACCACATAAGGAAAAAAGTTACAGTGTTCCCAACAAATTATCCCTTTAACTGTGCACGAAATACTAATACCTGCACATGTATGAATACTGAATGGTTGTGATGATTTAAGTGAGACATAATAATTTTTTGCATTCTTGTGTAATAAAAATTAATGTCAGTATACATGTGAGTCTAAAAATATTTAAAAAATTGTTATTCCTGATATATCACTCAATATTTGGGTGTGTTCAACACAATTGTAGAATGTGCCTGATGGGTCCAAGGTAGCACAAAACACAGCTACACAGAACCACTGCAGCAAACATGCCAGCATTCCTGACTTTGCCTTTTCTTTCTATATTGCTAATTTAAGTCACTAGATAATCAGGCCTGCTGCAGGCATTATAGGGTTAAGTTAATGTGTTGCTGGAAGTTGATGTTGTGCCCCCCCCCCCCAAAAAAAAAAGCTTGAAATTAATCTTTTTACACCTCAACTTTTATGCTGAAAAGACTTTCTCAAGAGAACTAGGCAGGTGTTGATGTCTGGTTAAACATGCTAAAAAGTTCTAAAATGAAGCAGAATAAAAGTGATCATATGAAATGGAACTGTTACACTTTCAT
>CAXHWN010001123.1:0-10000 GCA_964020975.1 Hermodice carunculata | reverse complement strand
ACAACTCTGGTTCATGATTCATTGGATGCGGCTATGTCACAAACCGACAAATTAAAGTTGGATTTACACCTCTATCTATAATAGTTTTGGAGATATTCAACTTTTAAATGTTTTAAGTGCTCCTAATCAGCACCTCTTGAAATCTATTATAGTTTTGAAGCTATTCAAAGGTTTTAATTTTGTATATTTGCCTAATTTGCATAATTCAAACTGCTACAACTTTGATTTATGGTTCATTGGCTGCAACTAACCTACAAATCTATCAACTGAAGTTTGAATGACACCTCAGTCTATTATAGTTTTGAAGGTGTTCAACATTTAAATTTTGTGTATTCACCAAATTTGCATAAATTAGAATGCTGCAACTTTGGTTCATGTTTCATTGGATGCAGCTATGTCACAAGCCTACAAATTGAAGTTGGACTCGCGCCTATATTTATAATGGTTTTGGAGATATTCAACTTTTAAATGTTTCAAGTGCTGCTAATTTGCAAAATTTCTAAGGCTACAGTTTTTGTTTACTGTCCATTAGATTGACAGGTGTCAAAAACCTGCATATACCATTTTAAATTTTGTGTCTGTCTGTAGTACGTTGGAAGATACAGAGCTTTTCAAATTTTAATTTAAATAAATACATGACATTTAAATAAGATGCTAAATCCATTGATACTATCTATAACACGTCCCTGATACTATGAAGTGAAAGTTACCACATCAACACCAGATTCCCATGCTTTGTAAATCTGGGGCATTAACTGACTGAAACAAGTGAAACGTGTATACAGTGATATACACGTACATATATTTACACGTGTTTGAGTTCACTATTTACAGGACTTAAAACCATTAAAGTGACAAGCTCTACTAATATCAACTATTACTTACACGTTACCTGAGCCACTGTCATACATAACATTAAACTTCAATCTATGTGTTTAATTATTGAGTTGCACCAGCCTGATTGTGTCCGCAAACCGAAGTAGTAAGTTTGCACATTGAGCGAGGAAGCTTCCTTCCTCCATGGTCACACCGAGGAGGCTTCAGACTATGTGCAGTCTGTCCAGCCAGAGATGAGCGCAGGGAGGCTACCCAGGCAGCTTCCAGGCAACCCCCCAGCAGTGGTGCCCTTCACTGGTCATCAATATGATAATTAGGGTATACAAACACAAGCACGTGGGCTCTGTTGGCCTAGTGGCCAGGAATATTAGTTTAGTTTGAACATATTTCTTATCCTAGATTACCCTATAGTACATATAACTACTAATATAATGGGTTCTCCAGTCCCAGAGAGACACATAATATATATACAGTATGTACAAGGCAGTTACAAACTGTTACCAAACGAATTGTATACATGGGAAATATTGCCATCACCATAAACAAATACCAATAGTCAAAGATGCATTAAAGACTGATTGGGATAATATAGTAGAACATAATGACACTGTGCGTTCTATTCACTATTGACAGTTGCAACTAGCAGTAATTATAGCAATTTAGTCAATAAATATGTATTCTCAATTTTGGTCAATGTACAGCCTAACATCATAAGACAGACAGCATAGAGACCATTTTTAACCTATATGATTTAGCCAGTAGGTCACATTGACTTAAAAAAGAAGAGAGGATACTGCTGCGGGATTAAGGAAAGGATTAGAAAACAAAACGTCTACTTTCAACCAGGTAATTTTGTACTGCATCAGAAATCTGTATTTTGAAAATATCTGGTAGTTCTTTGCTGCCATAAAGGATATGAGCCAGTCTTTCGTTAGCTATATGGATTGTCAAGTTAGGATGAACGCCCGGAGCTAAGAGAGGTATTGTATTATCGAAGAGTTTCTTTCTGGGGAAAGCATATTTAGGACCCCAAAAAAGAAAGAAATGAATAACATTTTCAGTCGGGAAAGAACAGGGACAAGTAGGACTTGGAATTACATTTACTTTATAAAGGTCGAAGTTAAGTCTAGAGAAGCCTAGCCACAGCTGGGTGATGCAGATATTAGAAAAAAAACATGCGTGTAGGAAAAGAAACCCGGGACATTGTCCACCACCAGCCAGGTTGTTTTGAGTTTTGTTTTAAAGATTTGGAGCGAGATAGAATTTCTAGTATCAGCAGGTAGGTTATTCCAAAGTTTGATAGTATTTGTAAAGGAATTTTAATTGAAATAGACTGGCAGATAAAAAGGCCCACAAGCCCCAGTGAACACTGCAAAAATCTCTGACTGGTCAGTGTTGCTTCTGACAACCCTTTGTGCAGCAAGATGTCAGAAGAAAAATGTGGGAGACCCTTGCAAAGTTCAGTAAGGAAACTTGTCACCCCACCCCACCCCCACCAAACCAGCAAATAAATGTATGGTAAGTTATTGATTTTGATAAATTACAGTCTTGGTTTACTTCTTATGCACAACCAAGTACATGTGTTCATGCTTGCTCTTATTTGCCCTGCCAGACACACAGCTGATCGCCATGTGGTGCTGTCTAAAATAGCCTTGCTTGCGTGTGAGTGGCTCAACTGCAGGTCCCCGCCAGGCCAAAATAGCTCAGCTCTTGCTGAACAGACTGTAGTCTCCTTGGTTACACAGTGCAGCCAAGTTTACTGTACCAACACAGCCAGCCCCCCTAGGGATTGCAGGGTAAGCCCACAGAGCATCACTGCCCCTGCACTGTTTGGTGTGGAGGCAAGACTCACTGTTCAAGTATGTCTGGTTGCATAACAGTCTGTGGGGGCGGCAATCTATCAGATGCTTGTGTATTCGAAGTAAATTCAGTGAATTTAACATAAATTAAACTTCTCATCTTTGTTTGCATGCAAAAGGATTTTGCTTTAGCAATACACCCACATAATAAGCTTTGAATGGCAACTCTCTCAACAAAAGTTTTGAAGATATACAAGATTTAAAATTCCCACAAACATGCCTCTAAAAATTTGCATAATTTTCAACATCATGACTGTTCCAAACAATCTGCGCAATTTCACTACTAGGTCTAGGACCATGCCAAGTTTGGTACTTTTCTGAACAATATGTCCGAGAAAAGCTGACCACAAAATTGACACAGGGAAATCAATAAATAAATAAATAAATAAATAAATGAATGAATGAATGAATGAATGAATGAATAAAGAAAGAAAGAATTTGAGCAAAAACAAGAAGGCTGTGTTCACACACAGACTTTATAATGTGCAGCTCATGGGTTCCTTCAAAATTAGAATAGTCTGAATCGGTACACCTTGCTACTGTTCAACATAAATAAAATATTCGTATTAGCCTAATTTGCATAAATTAAAATGCTACAACTTTGGTTCTTGTTTCATTGGATGTCTTCATGCCACAAACGTATAAACTGCAGTTTGAATGACCCCACTATCTATAGTTTTGAAGCTATTCAAGATTTTAAATTTGTGTATTTACCTAACTTGCATACATTAAAAGCCTATAACTTTGGTTTACGATTCATTGGATGCAACTATGTCACAAACCTACATAATGAAGTTGGAATGGCAACTCCATGTATAATAGTTTTGAATTTATTCAAACAGATTTAAATTTTGTGTATTCACCTTAGTTGCATAAATAAAAATATTACAACTTTGGATTATGGTTCTTTGGATGCGGCTATGTCACAAACCCATAAAGTGAAGTTGCAATGACACCGCTATCGTTAATAGTTTTGAAGCTATTCAAGATTTAAATTTTTGCATAAATTAAAATTTTAAACTTTGGTTCATGGGTCATTGGTTGTAGCTTTGCCACAAACTTATTACTCGAAGTTGGAATGGCATTTCCATCTATTCCCAGCTCAACCTCGCACAGTTCATCGTACACTATAACTCAGTGCGCGTGATCTCTGCTGAGTGCCTTTCTGTTCTTGGTGTGCCAAGCCCATACAGTTTAGGGTAGAAATGCATCTCTATCTATAATTATTTTGGAGATACTCAACATTTTAAAAATTTTAAATGTACAAATATTTAGCATAAACTTAAACACTGCAACTTTGGTCATATATCAATTTGATGTCCAATAGTAAGAAACACAGGTGTTGTGATTTTGTATTTAGCTATTATTCAGTTGAAGATCTATTTGCAAGATTTAAAAGTTCTTGCATATAATTTGCAAAATTTTAAACACCGTGGCTGTTATAAACCAGATGTAAAATTTTAAATATCGGGCCCATGGCTAAACTCAAAATGTGGGAGCTTCTTGGTCGTGTAGTCTCTAAGAATGACTCCGAACAAGACTTCGCAGGGAAGAAGAAAGAAAGAAGTAAGACAGAAAGGAAAGAAATAAATAAAAAGGAGTTTAAGAAAAGTGTGTTAACACAGAGATATAATAATAGTAGCTGCTGTGCCTTATGTACATTTGTCAATATCAGTCGGGAAAAAAGCGTTTACTCCTAGCTAGATCCTTACCATACAGTCTTTTGACTGCTAAAAAAGAACATTTTCAATAAAGGAGGGACCCGTTGAATGACAGGACACTGTTTGTAGAGTACAAGGGGAGTGTCAGAACTCTACAGTGTGCAGTTTGGATTGCAGAATAATACATAAGGGACAAAAAAAGTACTGTCATGTAATAGCTAAGACACATGAACATTTAGCTGTGTCCTTGACTCCCGATTTTGAACAAAATTGTGTATGTTGAACAGCGGGAAATTTAGTGCCAAAGTACAGCTCAGGAAAATTATTAGGTCACACTAACCACCAGTTGAAATATTTTTTGAACACAGTCCGTAGGTAATTCGTTACACGGCCTATTTGTAGAAAGAATGGGGGGAAAAGAGTTCATAGAACATAGGTACCTGCAACAGGCGCAAATTTCAATGAGTATATAAAATCAAACACTTTTTGCGACATGCATAACAAGTGACACTGGGAAATGATCATTTTCACTTAGTCAGCAGTGTTAGACAGATGCACATTTAGTACCAAAGTACATCTCGGGAAAATTATTAGCTGCACCTCTACCTATAATACTTAGATATTCAAGATTTAAAATGCACAGACGAACACACACGGACAGATAAAAACCCCAGGAGCTCATCTTAATATATTGGTTAATGTGTCTGTGAAATTTCACGACTGCAACTAAAATACTTTTTTGGAAATAAACGCGACACAAGTTTGACATGAGGCAATGGTCATTTTCAGTGTGTGACAGACTCACGGACATGTATTGTAACTTCTCAAGTGTCCCTCATTGGCATAAATAAAAATTCTACAACTTTTGTCTGCAGCTCATTGGGTGTGCCCAAAGCATGAACTTATGAAGTAAAGTTAGAATGACATATCTGCCTATGATATGTTTTAAGATAGTCAACATTTGCACTTTTCCGAATGCCCCGAATTAGCATGAATTGAAACTTTAAAACTTTTTGTTTATGGTTCTTTGAATGCGCCTACAGCAAAAGCCTATAAATTGACGTTGGAATGGTATCTTTACCTGTAATACATTTGGAAATATTCAACATTTAAATTTTTCAAGTTCCCGTAATAAGCATACATTAAAATTTTACAATTTTTGTCTTTATTTGTGGTTCATTGGAAGCGCCTACAGGACAGACCTTTGAATCGAAGTAAGAGCTGCACCTCTACCTATAATACTTTTGAAGATATTCAAGATTTAAATTTTCAAATGGCCCTAAATTGGCATACTTTTCACAATGTTCTCGCCTCTTAATAAAAAGGCGAGACGTTATGTTTTGAGGTACAAGCATGCGAAGTTTGGAGTCTCCAGGTGTAATAGTGTCCGGAACAATTGTCGGACAACATTGCTGGTAAAGAAGAAAGAAAGAGAGAAAGAAACAAAGAAGGAAAGAAAGAAAGAAAGAAAGAAAGAAAGAAAGAAAGAAAGAAAGAAAGAAAGAAAGAAAGAAAGAGAGAAAGAAAACCAACAGAAACAGCATGTCTGTGTTGGCACAGACATAAGAATGGAGCATGAGGGTTCTGGGGCGAGCCTAGTCACCAATACAACATTCATCCACTTGCTTTATCTTTAATGTGATCGTTCCGCTTCAACTGTCTGATCTGGTATGTTTTATCATTTTTTGCGCTTGTGGTGAGATTAGATCTGACGTTCCACGGTGCACTTCCAAACTTCCTTCAGGTCAATAGACGGGGTAAAAAGGAAAACCGAAATTAGATATTGGTGCATGGTCAAGGTTACTTGGCCCTTTCAAATTTTCATCTGGCCATAATGTGGTCAATTTTCGTCAAATTTCTGTCAAGTCAAATGGCAGGTATTGCAACACTACACATTTTTATGATATACATGTGACTTCTAAAAGACAGGGTCATTTGGACCTTAAAAATTTTATCTAGCCATATTCACAACTTTTGAAGGCACACCGATAGATTTGCTTTTGAAGCAAATCTTTTTTTTAGGCCATATTTAAAGTGTGTGTGTCAACGCACACTTTTCTGTTTTTCTAGGAATTCTTTATTTCTTTCTTTCTTTCTTTCTTCTTCTTTCTTTCTTTCTTTCTTTACAGGCAAATTTGTCCGACATTTCATTTGAAAAGTATTATATGTAGAAACTTCAAACTTGGCAGAATTATACTTCTATGGATAAAGTCTGGTCTTTTTACAATGAGAGATCATGCTTTTCAAAATTATGCAAATGAGGGCTAATTAAAGTTTTAAATCTTCAATATCTTATATACTACAGTAGATGTGGTTCCCAGTGTATAGGAGTTTGATCATAGCAAGGTAAAGGTCATCTCAAATGTCAAGGTCATGTCAAGGTCAAAGGTCAATTTTAAGCCAAAATGTCATTTTTGAGGTCAAGGTTCACTTCAGGTAGAGGTCATCTCAAGGTCGAAGGTCATTTCAAGGTCAAAGGCCACTTTCGATGGTGGCTTTCTTCTAGCCATAACTTGGTAAATTTTTATCCGATTTTGATCATGTTGGGCTCAAATTGTAGCTATTGTAACCCTGCACATTTTTAAAATTTACATGTGACCTGTAAAGTTCAAAGGTCAAGGTCATGTGGACCTTTGAAAGTTTCATCCAGTCATAACTTGGTCAATCTCCATCCAATTCTAATCATGTTGGACTCAAGTTGTAGGAATTGGTACACTGGACATTTTTATAAGAACAAAAGCTGTAGCAATTTAAATTATGCTAATTAGCAGCATTTGAAATTTTAAAACTCGAATATCTTCAAAATTATCATAGATAGAGATGTGATCTTAGTTTCTACTAGGGGGTTGTTGACCATTGTGCATGTAATGAATCTAAAACAAAAGTTGTTCCAATTTAAATTATGCTCATTAGCAGGATTTGAAATTTTCAATCTTCAGTATCTACAACACTATAATAGATAAAGATGTCATTCCAACTTCTACTAGGGGGGTTTTGACCATTGCTCACCTAATGAATTAAAAATGTAAGTTGTAGCAATTTAAATTATGCTAAATAGCACCATTAGAAATTTTAAATCTTGAATAACTTCAAAGCTATACTAGATAGAGATGCCATTCCAACTGCTACTCCTGTTTTATGGAATAGTTGTACATTGCCATACCAATATGCTTTTGAAGACACACACACACTGATTTGCTTTGCAGCAAATCATCTTTCCTAGTCTATTCCTGCCTTTTTACATTTAACCGAAAACGTGGCTAAAACTGATTTTTAAAATTCTTTCTTTCTTCAAAAATGGGACGGTGATAGGTCTACAACCAATTTATCGGACCTGGCTGATACTCCAAATAATGTTTGTGTGCCAACACAGACATATTGTTTTTCTAAGAATTCTTTCTTTCTCTCTTTACAAGCAAATTTGTCCGACATTTCATTTGAAAACTATTTTACGTAGAAACTCCAAACTTGGCATTATTACACTTCCATAACTGAAGTCTTGAGTTTTTGTAAAGAGGTTCAACGGTTTTGAAAAATTATGCAAATTAGGGTCATTTGAAAATTTAAATCTTGAATATCTCCCAAACTATTATAGGTACAGGAATCCAATCCAACCTCAATTAAAATGTTTACAACACTGCACATTTTAGTAATTTACATGTGACCTCTAAAGGTAAAAATCAAGGTCATTTGGACTTTGAAATATTCATCCAATTTTAAGCAAATTGAAGGTATTCCAACACTGCATATTTTTGTAATATACATATAACTTCTAAAAGATAAAGGTCAAGATCATTTGGATCTTTCAAATTTTCAGGTAGCCATAACTCTGTCAATTTTTCATCCAATTTTGATCATGTTGGGCTCAAATTGTAGTTACTGTAATATTACACATTTTTTTGGTTTACATGTAACCTCTAAAGTTCAACCATCAAGATCATTTGGACCTTTGACATTCTCATCTAGCCATTAACTCGGTCATTTTTTATCCAATTTGGATTAGTTGGACTCAAATTGTACTTATTGTAACACTGCATATTTTTTTAATTTACATGTGACCTCTAAAGGTCAAATGTCAAGGTCATTTGCACCTTTGGAGGTTTCATCTAGCCATAACTTCGTCAATTTTTAGCCAATTTTGATTATGTTGGGCTCAAATTGTAGCTATTGTAACACTGCATTTCTGTAATTTATATGTGACCTCCATAGGTCAAAGATCCAGGTCAAGGTCATTTAGAGTTTTGAAATTTCCATCTAGCCATAATTTGGTCAATCTTAATCCAATTTTGATCATGTTGGGCTCAAAATATAGCTATTGTAGCACTGCACATTTCGGTTATGTACATGTGACCTCCAAAGGTCAAAGTTCAAGGCCATTTGGACATTTGAAAGTTTCTTCCAGCCATAACTTGGTCAATTTCCATTCAATTTTAATCATGTTGGACTCAACCTGTAGGTATTACAACACTGTATGTTTTTGTGATAACATGTAACCTCTAAAGGTCAAAGGTCAATGTCTTTTGAACCTTTGAAAGTTTCATCTAGCCTTAACTTGGTCAATTTTTATCTGATTTGGTTCATGTTGGGCTTAAATTGTAGGTATTGTAACACTGTATATTTTTGTAACTTATATAACTTCTAAATATCAAAGGTCAAAGGTCAAGGTCATTTGGACTTTGAAATTTTCATCTAGCCATCAGATTTATGGATTGTGAAGTACCACTGGACAAAAGTTGTAGCAATTAATATTTACAACTTTTGAAGGCACACAGACAGATTTGCTTTGAAGAAAATCGTCTCTTACAGTTATATCTTTGACTCGTTACGCCCAACTCAAACCAAAGTTTTATACCAGCTTCTGAGTCAGGATATTGCAAAAGCTTCAGGTCCAACGCAATCAGGGTCAAACTTTCGAAAGAAGCTACACTCTTTGCTCAAGAAATTGGTCAACCTCTTTTTGGAAAAAGAAAAAAGTTCCCTGCTATATAAGGAACAATAGCAAATATTTGTACTCCTCATAAAAAGGTCCTACAAACGTGCACAAATCTGGTTGTCTATTCAGTTGTACCGACCAAAGCATCTCCAACTAGAAAAAGAGATTTGCTTCAAGCAAATCTGTCTTTGTGCCTTGAAAAGTTTAAATGCAACAACTTTTGTTTATTCTTCATTGGATAGGCTTATAGCAATAATATAAATTGAAGAGGGGTGGCAATGCAGACCTAGGACCTCCACACATGATTCAGTTAATTAACCTTTTTGGGGGAAGTGGTTTACCTTCCGTCGTTCGACACCCCCCCCCCCGCATACACACACACCCCCCATCAAAGATCAAATGTAATACAACCCAGTCATGCAATACAATCTTCAAAGTTTTTGGTACGCCACATTCCATAAAGCTAGATGCAAATTTCAAAGTTCAAATGACCTTAACCTTTGAACTTTAGAGGTCACATGCAATTTACAAAAACGTGCAGTGCTGCAACACCTAAAATTTGAGCCCAATAAGACTGGAATTGGATGAAAATTGACCAATTTATGCCTGGATGAAAATTTCACAGGGGGGGAATAACCCTGACCTTTGATTTTTAGAGGTCACATGTAAATTACAAAAATGTGCAGTGTGGCAATACCTACAATTTTGGT
>CAXHWN010001121.1:790800-817247 GCA_964020975.1 Hermodice carunculata | reverse complement strand
GACAAGTCTTTTGTCAGAAGAAATATTAATCTAGCATCCTTATTATGATTGCGAGCACTTTCTTTTGAGTAGTTTGACTTTAGTCGCATTTGACGTTGAAAGAGTCAATTGACCGTCAAAAATCTTGGACCAAATCATATAAGTCATAGCAATAAACTCTGCACCAAGCACATGAAAGGGTTTGTACAGTACTAAGTGCCTCGTGTTAAAGAGGTGTACTGTGAGATTTCAGTGGGTGTCGACACATAAATGTCGCCTGCTGAGCACACTAAGCTGCACGAACTACGCAGCTTTGTTGCAGGAATAGAATATAAATGCTGCATGCCTTTGACTTCGTCATGCAGATAGTATACTGGGAAATTGCAATGTGCTGCCCTCTGACGACCGAGCCTGGTTTATGGGCAATATCATGCTGAGTACACTGTGACGCAACTCGGTATTGTTATGCTTGAAAATTCTTCCGCGAGCCCTTATGCCCAAGCCCAGACTGACAGTTACCTTGAAGACAATCATACACAGGTGGTATACATTTTCTACAAAATCTAGGGTTAGCTGACCTCAGTCCGTGAGGGCTACGGAGTAGGAGAAAGAGGTAGCCAAATAGCAACAAGGTTTAACTAAGGCTTCTTACAAGTTAGCCCCGCACAAAGGAAAATATGGCCGCAGTCAACACTTATGGAGTCTCCTGTCAGCATTCGCCAAAATTATGTTGGGCAACGTTGAAACACCAGGATCACTACAGAACATGTTTGTGATAAACGAATAGCTTAAAGTTCACAAGTGTCTGTATGTATTCATTACCAGACTATGGCCATGACAATCAAGAACCTCTTCGTTGTCAAACCAAAGCTCGAGGTTTCTTTAAAATTTGGTCATATTCAACTTAATCTCTTGTAAGAAGCGTGAGCGGATACGATGGGGAAGATATAGCAATCCTACAATTGCACATAATGCTATACTGCTTGGCCTTGAGGATGATTGGTATATTCGTCCATTTGTATCATTTGTGGTTGAGATTTTCTTTCTCTGTCTCTCTGCCACCTCGCAAGACGTCGCAAGGGTATGCATATAATCCCCGCTAAAGCTAATGATGCCCCGGCCAAATAAAACGACAGGTGATAAGTCCCAGTCATGTCAAATAAGGCCCCTGTAAATGTACACAAAATCATTTTGAAATTAAACGATATGTTTTTAATCATGAATGCATTCAATATTTTCAATATGTAGAAGGTATATATGTATGCTGTGTGCAAAGGTGTAGTATTACTCAATGTAATTGGCACAGACACACAAAATACGAGGGCTGGCTGAAAGTTTCTAAGCCTAGCGGTGGAAGACCCGTACAAAGTCGATGGTTTTCATTTATTTCTCTGCGTAGTCCCCTACCATGTTTACGAACTTTTGACACCGATGCTGCAAGGCCTGGATGCCGGTAAAGAAATTTTCTGCAGCCACCATGCAAAAGTCACTAACAGCGGGAATGACCTTATCATTACTAGAGAAAGGGCGACCGGCCAGTTCTTTTTTTCATTTCAGGAAACAGATGGGAGTCTGACGGGGCTAAATCGGGTGAATAAAGGGGATGGTCAAAGACTTTGAAGCCAGAATCGTGGACGGCTGACATGGCAACCACCTATTTATGAACAGGTGCACTGCCTTGGTGGAACAGGATTCTTTTTGTGAACATTCCCTGCCGCTTAGCTTTGATAGCTTCACGCAACTGTCTCAGTAGGTCCGCATAATATCTTCTTCTTCTTCTTCTTCTTCTTCTTCTTCTTCTTCTTCTTTTTTTTTTTTTTTTTGGAGGGGGGGGGGGAGGGGGGGGATCCCGGACGCTTTCATTGCTTAGACCGAATGTTGGTTTCTGGTTCAAAGTGATGAATCCAGGTCTCATTCATGGTTAAGAATCGGGCCAAAAATTCATCGAGATCTGCGTCAAAACGGCATAGATTGTCACAAGACGCCAGGAACCCTACACGTTTCTGATCCCCTGTCAAGACTTTGTCACCTATCTTGCAAAACCTTTGTCATTCTCAACTCCTTGGTGATAATGTGCTCAACCCCTCATGAGAGATGGCCACAACACTGGGAATATGTCCAGAGGTCAATCGTTGATCAGCCATCACCATGTCATGCACCGGGGTGATGTTTTCGGAACTTTTCAGCCAGCCCTAGAAGAATCCAAACTGCGCTAGCAGTACATGAAAGCAAGCACATAAATAATCACAGGGACAGTCATGTATTCATTATGGTTTGATTTTTGTGACGGCGTGCACCGTTCCGATTTTATGTCGTTTAAAATGGATTTGCTATACCTCATCAGAAAGTACAAAAAGTGCAAGGATGAAGGTAACGGTGTTAGAAAAGGGATACGTTAATAACGGAATACACCTAGGAGGAAACTAATATCTGAAATAGTTAAAACAAGGTTGCCTTGTCGGCAAAAGAGCCAAGGAAGGGAAGAAAGGGGACATATATGAGTAGTAGTATGTGAGAAATGGCGGATAACAATACAAACCAGTGGTAAAGTGTGCCGCAGAAGGATATTCAAGAAAGGGGTTGTACTCAGATGAGAGTATTTAAAGCAATGACTGCGGACAAGTTTGGAGAAATCAGCAAGATGTGCAAGGGCATGGAAGAGACAGGAGAATAGCACAACTGGGTATGCGACTAGAGAATAAAGTAACAGGTTACGAAAATGCAAAAGAAAAAGGCAGTAGAATATAAAGTGCGGCAAGAGAATACGGCAATGGTAAAGCAAGAGACAAGGGGATACCACAAGAAAGGCATCGGCGATTCAGGCAGCAAGATACGAATCAGACGCTTCAAAGCAAATCTGTCTGTGTGTCTTCAAAAGTTGTAAATAATAAATGCTACAACGTTTGTCATTTGGCACTTCACATTCCATTAAGCTTATGGCTGGATAAAAATTTCAAATGTCCAAATGACGTTGACCTTTGACCTTTACAGGTCACATGTAAATTGCAAAAAATGTACAGTGTTTCAATACTGACAATTTTAAGCCCAATATGAATCGAATCATATTAAAATTGACCAAGTTATGGCAGGATGAAACATTCAAAGGGCCAAATGACCGTCACCTTTGCCATTTTGAGGTTACATGCTCTTACCAAAATGTGCAGTGTTGCAATACTTACAATTTCAATCCAACATGATTAAAGTTAGATGCAAATGGGCAGACTTAGGGCTGGAAGAAACTTTCAAAGGTCCAAGTGATGTTGATTTTGACCTTTAGAGGTCACATGTAAGTTGTAAAAATGTGCAGTGTTACAATAGCTACAATTTAGCCCAACATGATCAATATTGGATAAAAATTGACCAAGGTATGGCTAGTAGAAAGCCACCATCGAAAGTGGCCATCGCACTTAAAATGACCTTTGACCTTGAGATCACCTCTGCCTTAAATGAACCGTGACGTTTAAAATGACATTTTGACCTAAAATTCACTTTTGACCTTAACATGACCTTGATTTTGAGATAACATTTGCCTTGCTATGATCGAACCCTATACACTTTGCACCACATCTATAGTATATCAGATATTGAGAGATTTAATACTTTAATTGGCCCTCATTTGCATAGTTTTGAAAAGCATGACCTTTAATGATAAAAAGGCAAGACTACATTTATAAAAGTATAATTGTGCAAAGTTTGGAGTTTTTACGTATAATATTTTTGAATAAAATGTCGGACAAATTTGCCTGTAAAGAAAAAAAAAAGAAAGACAAACAAAGAAAGAATTCCTAGAAAAACAGTATGTCTGTGCTGGCACACAGGCATAATATGTCACAAGGAGCAGATGAGTAAGAAGACACAAATATTGGTAGAAACTGTGGAAAGCGTTTAGATAACGTTAAGTTAGTGGGCAAAATTGAATACCAGGGAGGATACTCATAATGATGGTGGTATAGAAGTAATTTACAAAAAGCTTTTTAACACACACACACACAAATATATATATATACATATATACTTATACACACACATATATGTATATATATATATATATATATGTGTGTGTGTGTGTGTGTGTGTGTGTGTGAGAGAGAGAGAGAGAGAGAGAGAGAGAGAGAGAGAGAGAGAGAGAGAGAGAGAGAGAGAGAGAGAGAGTGGGTGTGGGTGTACGTACCTGCGATTGGCGCGCCTACAAAGGCCGACAGTCCTTGGCACAATGTAACCAAACCAAAAGAGTTGGTAAGTTTTTCAAGCCCAAGTAGCTCTACCATAATTATTGACCTCAAAGAAACAAATGCAGCTGAAAAAAAAAAGATTGGTAATTCAAATCAGAAACATCGACAGTATCAAAAACGACTAAGCCATTGACCCTTCTCAGCCCCCTCCACCACAACCCAACCACAAATTTATAAGGAGCCCAGTAAAGCCGCAACCAGTGTTAATTCAAAATGTTACTTTTTTAAAGGTGTGGTCACATTTATATGAGTAGGTTCACAAAGCAAAATTACAAATTACGGCCGTAATGGATGACATTGGTTGGCACACAAGTCATGAAGTATGCAAACCAATTTCAGAGTATAAATAATATCCAAAACAGCCGTTCACGCTTGTGACCTGTGTCGGTCATTGCCTTTGCTCCGGTAGCCCGTTGGTGTCAACCGAATTTCACCCTTTTCTTGTTGTAACAACCTTGTTGTGGTTTTGAAAACACTTCTTCATATTATCACAAGATTGATTAATGTTATTCTCTCTGTCTTGTGATAACAATAGTTTTGCTCGTCGTAAGAGAACAAATGTTTTGATACGGAAAGGGTGAATTAAGGTGGCACCAACGGGCTTCCGTACTGGACATCATGCGATGTCGGCTGACGAAGGATAGAGCAATTTAAATGACCTGTAAATTCGTAACTTGCAAATGGAGTCGAATTGCCGGACAAGATCGAAGCAATTAAATTATGAGAGAAGACCGCTGGTTAAGAGCAATCACATGACATCTTTGGACCAACCATAATATTACAATGCAGGTCATGCAAGGTGATTCGCTACCACTCCCACCTCCTTTCAATGAATTATTCAATGTTTATTCCATTGTTTTGGGTTCGAATGTTGAGTGTTCAGTAATTTAAAGTAAATTTATATTTCGGCCGCGCACGTTATGTGTGGCATGCCATCTATTTGAACATGCTCTGGGTAAAATCCGATTGATCAAGAACAAGTTGCTACCGTCAGTGTTACATAATGATAATAATAATAATAATAATAATAATAATAATAATAATAATAATAATAATAATAATAATAATAATAATAATGATGATGATGATGACGACGACGTTTTTTATTATTATTATTATTATTATTATTATTATTATTATTATTATTATTATTATTATTATTATTATTATTATCATTGTCTTTTAAACAACAAAGCAGCAACAGAATTTAAATATGTTGTCAAATTAATAAAAAAAAAATAATCAAATATAAGTAAATTTCAGTTTGTCTGTATTATCGACCCCTTTGACTTGAAGACCTACCTACGCTGATGCCAAATATGCAGCAATACGTTGCTAGGAGACCGAAGCTTGTACAAAAGGGACATAACATGGTAGCCACACCTCCAATAATCAGCGCTGCGTTGTTGATTACAAGAGAATCTGCCCAGGGGCGGTCTGAAACCCACCCTACTGCCACCCGCGCCACTGTATTGGCAATTCCAATGATTGACACTAAAAATGCCGCCCTTCCGCGTTCAACACCATGACCAATAGCTTTGTCTGGCAGATACATGAATGGAATGAAGAACCCTGGAAAGCAAAAAGGCGGGAGTAAATTATTTCTGCCACGAGGAACGGTAAAGTGAGACAATTGGATAACTGTGTCCTAGTGGATCTTGCACTGCTAATTTATTTTAATGACACCCATATGTTAAACGTTTAAGTCAAAACATACAAATCCTATCTCTACAATATGGTTTGACATATATTTTTCATTCTACAGTAACTGCAAAACAAATTTATGTTACGTTACTGAAAATGGTGTGCTGTGGGGAAAGGAACAAGTTCAAGATATCCTTGACATTATATGCCAAATCAACATTGTGGGCTTAGTCTTCTATTTATATCACAGATTATTAGATACAACTTCCTTCCGCCTAAGCAGTAATGTGAAATATTAATCGAAAAAGTGTGCAAAGGTTTCTAGTGGCTGACAGCTGGGCCTACACACACGTATACACTCATATATATATATATATGTGTGTGTGTGTGTGTGTGTGTGTGGTCTAGCCCAGGATGGTGGCTAAAAGATGTTTGGTTTCTTGTTGAAGAGGGAAAGGTCCACTATTGTATTGATTGACCTCTCAGTTTTATCTGCCTGGGGCCAATTGTGCTGGATAGCGACTGTCCTCATAAAACATGGACTAATTCGAAGACAAATCCGTTTTGAAACATTGTAATTCTTGACACAAGTATATGATTTATTTATATTCTGTTTTGGAGGAGCATGGATCACATGCAGTATAATAGCCCCATGGATCAATAGAAACTGTTGTACTGTCGATTTCCGTGACGAGGAGATTGGCGACTCGTGGGATCTCACATCCTACGTGTTATTGCAAACTCTTGGTGGGGAGTTTGCAGTTAAGTAAACAGGTCAGATGTCTCTATCAACACACCTGTTTAAATTCCCTAGAAAGATGAGAAATTAGTCTTACTCCGCATACATATATGAGGCAATTGATGTACAGTCTCACATACTTTACAAAAGAAGTGTGCAAGTTGCTCGCATACCAACAATGTGTAAAACTCACAACAGATTTGTCCATAAATATTATTGTTAAGTATGCGTATTCTGCTCCAATTAGATGGTTTTGGGACAAGAGAACTTTTTATGTTTACTGTAATTCTGTGGTGGAGGACATATAGGTCCTGGAAGTGCGAGATATTGTAAGAAAAGCTTCATGTCTCCCAGTTTGCTTTTATCATCTTTCGAAGCTCAAAACGGCTTGGTTCAATGGTAATTAGATTGACATGGAAGTTATTTTCTTATATACTTTAAGAAAACAAGAATAACTTCGGTGCCATTTAAATCTGGCTCCCTAAGAATATAGGAAGGGACCATCGTCGGCACCCGTGGATCCAGTTCATCATATCGATGAAAATAGTGTACCCATATCGCCCTACTAGTGCATCATCACGTGATATGCTGACTTCTTTGGTCTGCTGTCAGATTAATTTCACGAGGAAATGATGTTTGGTACATAAAGAATCTAGCAAAGGACACTTGTGGCAGACATCAAGCGGCACAAAAGTTATCTGCAACTTCCATGAAATGTTATATTTCATTTCTTACACCCTTAGATTAGGAAATAATTGCAAAAGGATATCTGAATCGGAGCAAATTTTCGTCTTGCTGATTTGCCGTTGTGTTTGTCATTAAATATGTGGCCAATAGGACACGAATCGCCACAATAATAAGAAAAGGTATCTACAAGCGGTTTTGGAGAGAAACCTTGTATGTATGACACAAGCAAGCGCTAGAATTGTTACAAATAGGCATACTGTATTTTGCAACTATGTCACAGTTTGTGACAGTTTTGTGAGGGTATGTTTCGAAAGCATCTTGGGTTTTATGCAGAATGACAGGACTGCTAGTGGAAGTTTTCTTCAAGAATAGGCCTAGGAAAAAAAACCTATCATACTAATCGCTTTACAAGACAACATGCGCCACGTATTTTCACACCATAGTACCATCTCTTTTATCTAGACCTGAGTAAGCTAAGCAGTTGTTCCTCTAAGGAAAAATAAATGTCCTTTCACAAAACTGCGAAAAAATAAAACCCTCACATTACTATTAGTGAGTATGACTGTTAAATCTAATACACGCATAGGTACATGCATAGTTTTTATTTATCTATTTATTTATTTATTTATTTATTTATTTATTTATTTATTTATTTATTTATTTATTTATTTATTTATTTATTCATTCATTTATTTATTTACTTATCTATCTATCTGTCTGTCTGTCTATCTATTTACTTATTAATTAGTCCTCAGTGCAGCTTTGCCGATTTTACGGGGATATTTTTTCATTACTCAGAAACAGACATGCTATCATTATGATGTTAGCCACCCCTAGGGTCTCAAACAAATGAAGCTATTGAAAATCATATAAGCCATATTGGATTTCTATTATAATATAATAAGTTCACAATTCATGCATCAAGTAAATTAATTACTTTCCTTTCAGTATTTGAGTGACACATTTTGGATCAAGTCAACAGCTTTCTTCGACCCACTTTGGACGCATTGAAGAAAGTTGTTGACCTGGGCTATCATATTTTTTGTAACTACAGGCATGCTGGGTACTAGAATGAAAGGTCCTTCCAGAAGAAACAATAATCAGTAATTCTGAGCAGTTCATTTGAAGAAGTTTGACCTTATTGGCAGATGGCAATGAAGGACTTAAGATCAGATTTATATTGATACAAACTATTAAAATACCTCCCATAGTGAACAAACAGCATAGTCCGTATATAGTGAAAACAGGATTGAGTAAAAGAGAAAAGTCCATCATCTGCTTGAATGTATCCACCATCGCTTTGAACATGCGCACGCAGTGCCATAGTGTACCCCTTTTTTCCGGCGGTACATTTTCCTCATCCGGCACACTTGTCACACTTTTTATGTACGATGCTACATCCGGGTTAGACTGAAATTCCGGAAGACGCATGATACTACCACTATAGAAAATATCTTGTCTATACATTGGTCGCGCTAACAGCTTCTGCTTTCTCTCCACCTGGTCCTGGTCTGCCCGGAGGGTCGACGTGGCACTTACGAAAATCTGATCGGCGCTCATTGACACATCAAGTTGGGGTTGGCAAGGTACAGTGCCATTTACTGCAGTAGATAAATTTTGATCTGACTGACCCTGTTCTGTGGAAACAGGGGTAACAGGAGAACCCGCGACTGGGAAATGCTGCTCACTCAACGTTCTTGAGACACTCCCGATTAATTTCGCATGTAATATTTCTTTCGGTTGTGATGTATCCACAACACCAATATTCATGTCAAGTTGCGAAACCCGTAAAAGTTTATTGTCTCTTGTAATGACCAAATTATCCATTGAGTCGATACATTTTGTCATGTGTTGTTTCTTTGCCTCACTCATACGCAACATCAAACTTTTCTGTCGTTTTGGCTTCTTGGACGCCTCAAGTGGTCGAAAGAGGGCGCCCATTACCATTCCATTCAATACAATACCGGCCATTATTAACACGGCCCCCTTCCATCCGTAAGAATCCATAAGTATCTGAATCATAGGTGCAAAGGTAAAAGCCCCAATGCCAGAGCCACACACGGCTATTCCTGTAGCAAATGCTCTCTTCTTTTCGAAGTAATACCCGACCATTACAATAGCCGGCAGATACATTAAACCAAATCCCAAACCTGAAGCCATAATAAATAATTAATCATTATTTTTCACAAGATGTATTGTGGTTTTACAAAAGTCGGCAATAATAATTTTTCTTTCAATTAGCCTCATTTTGTCTTTTTTTTCCTTGTGAAATGTGATTGTGCTCAAGACTTCCCAGGAAGGCCACCGCATGTTACCAGCGGTGTCAGGTCTACTTTTACTGATTTTCTACAAAATAACGAGCAGTTGCACCTTTTAATATATAATGTCAAAATATAATAGACTGATATAACATATAATATTACTTTAATTTTCATGTAACATTAACCTAGTTTTTTCAGTAAAAATATCGGAATTATAGGTACGCTCCTTGTCCTCTTCTGTATTATTACAACTTGGTAGTTGGTGCCATCAAGAACCTGATATCTGACGTCAGATATAAGGTCCTTGGTATCATGCAGATTAGATTTGAAAGATACATTTATGTCTCCGCATGTTAGTTTGAACAAAGAAAATGTTCTGTATGTGCTGCAACTCAAGGGATAGATTTGGGTCTCATGTCTGAATTTACGACATTACTTTTCAGTGAACATGTAGGCATTAGCAGGCCCCAATGATCAGGCCGTGATCCTGTTCATATGTTTTACCAAGAGCGCATACCATGGCCCAAATAAGCCCAAATCATTTGCTTTTCTATACTTATGAACAATTTCAATGGGTGATCACTAAATAAAAGCATTTTTATGATTGGCAACAGTGTCAGAATATTTGGAAATGGCTGTAACTCAAAATTGCGTATTTTACACGAAGCTCTCATAACGCATACCACATTTGAACATGATATGTATCAAGTATCTTAACATTAATATTTGCATAAATCATCTATTTTATCTGAAAATGCGGTAGGGACACATTGAAAGGATGGCCTGCTCAAGTCTTATCCAAAGGTGATGAATGACAAGAGGATAAAAGCACGTAGGTATTTACATTAGCTTTGTTATTTCGATTTGAAAAGATGACAGAGTTGAAAAGTGAAGATTATATTTCCTCTCTTCAAAACCAGATTCTACGCCAACATTGTGATGTCAACAGGTAGCGATCAAAAAACAATTACGAGTCAATGCTAAAGATCGAATCATGATACCTTTCGCGTATTTTTATATACGCGATCTATTTCAAATGATACGTTCCTATAAACGCTCTAATGTTCACAAAAATGTAGATGCAGATATATACCATGGTATCATACCTCCCAGAATTCCATACGTCACTATGAGGACATCAACATTTGGCGAGAAGATGCTAAGTATGTAGGCAACAGTTGCAATGAAGCTTCCCAGTATAGTCACAAACCTGCATCCAAATTTGTTTGCCAAGCCACTGACAATTGGTCCTGTGAAACATAGAGTGAATACAGCCTCTCTGAGTGTCAGGTACTTAGCACATGAAGAGAACGAGAATCAGGAGAATCGGACAACCTTGAACGCTAATTCGATATATTCAGCCTGTTAATGCGTAAAACCGTTGGTGATAAACAAGTTTTCCTCATATGAACTATGGTCACAGTTCATATTAGGAAAACATGTTTATCACCGGCGGGTTTACAAGAGAGAAAAAAACACGTTGCCATGAAACCAATTGGGATCCACTCAAATGTCAGAAGCAATTAGAAGCAAGACAAGAAATATGACAAAATACGATATTGTCTCAGGCTTTACACTCAAAACCAAGCAAAATGAGCAGTATGCTTATCAATTTCACTTTTTGTATTAAAATGTGAAAGTTTCTTTTGGTCATTTTCATTTTAATATGCATATACCACCAAGTATATTATTGACACGGCGCTTGATGATATTGACTTTTCGCCTGTGGGTATGAGATCAATTGGTTCTGGTTGGCTGGTATTGACATTGGCGCATAAAAACTCCAAACATACTTTTATGTATTGCGTGCATAGGATCCGATAAACATGGGCAGAAGGTTAAGCTACATCACATATTGCAGTTTTTATTTTTTCACGAGAGGGGTTCATACAGGTTCCGTATTATGCCCAATCATTTTTACAAAAAAATGAAATATGTTTAAACTATTTGAATGAATTTACCCACTCGTTTTTCTTCGTTTGTTTCATATTAGAGCAATTAACAATAAAACAATGCGATCTCGGGAACGCACGTTATCAGGTACATGTACAGTCGTTGACCCAATTATACTATATGACCCTCCCCCCCGAACCGTGTAAACAATGTGTCATTTTCCTTATAAATTGTTTCAAATTATTATCAGCTTGATTATTTGACTTCACATTATGATCCGGTGTTGACCTCTGACGTGATGCACTTTTTTCATGGTTGGCGAGAGCCTCAAAACTATCGATTTGTCCCTATTTTCCGTACAGCCCAAGATATCTCTACACATGCGCCCCCCCCCCCCTCCCGCCTCAACCAGCGCCAAATAGTCTGGTAACTTTCTAGTGCTAGAGGTAGGATAACCACAAAAGTATTTACTTCCGGGAACAAAGAACAATAAGTTTACACACATCAATGTATAACCAGTTACATCAAAATTAACTTGTATTATCACTAAAGAGGTGAAAAATAACGTAATAATTGATAATCGATGAATTATACATAACAAGGCTAGAAACAGGTTTATAGAAAATACCAATATGCACCTCCAACACAAGAGAGTACTGGAGATTTAGCATTAGGTGCGCATGTGTGAGCCTGTACAATCAAGTTGTCAACAGTTGCTGTCAACCTAAACTAACAACGAGGCTCCAACACCGTGGGCATGAGGATTTCCCCAGGGAAATATCTCGGGGCCACAGACGGCATTGTACTCAGACCCACGGCTGCACACACAGAGGGTCATGGTAAATGAACTTTTTTGGATTTCTTTACCACTAAGGAATAATGCACGATAATGAAATATAGTACATAGAAAGGCAATACTTCCGATTGCACATCATTAGCCTCACCCATTGACAGGTACATCCCGTTGAGCACAGATCCCACCCATGATGTTTTGGACTTGCTTTCTCCGTAGTATGGCAGAAACTCTAAGTAGAATATCCCCACACTAAAACACACACCATCGACAATAACATTACAGAAGAAAGAAGCAATCATTATAACCCAGCCATAGCCTCCGTCAGGTGGCACTGGTGGTTCAGGTTCATCAAAGTCACTTAGATCTGATGTTTCACTGGCAAAATCTATTTCCGGTCGCCGTCTACGTGCATTTTCATCACATCCGTCTGCCATCATCGATCTGAAATGAGTAAATTTACTGTTACAGTGTCATATTTATCCAACGTACGTGTATTATTATGTCTACAAGTGCTTCGCACAGTTTTTGTATTATGCTCTCTGCATAATATCTTTAAATACTGATTACATTATTACTGATATTAAGCAAGAATTTGATAGTGAAAGAGCGTTTCGCCAGTATCACGAGCATACATGCCTTCCAGTGTAACGCCGTTTTTCCCTGTCGCTTCGTTTTTATGCTTATGCAGGCTTAATTGGACAGAGCCAAAATTAATGTGTATTCTGCTGGCCGAGTTAAGAGTTCACAGATTCTGCTGCAAACCTTTTGGAGAACTTTGGGACTGAAAAAGATATAAATCTAGATCTCAATATAGAATTATGTTCCACAATGAAAACATTTGTATTGAAAATGATCAATTTGCCATGCGAAGAAGACTTCTAACAAGTTAATTCCCGTTTTTTTAAGTCTCGTTTTCAAACAAAAAATGTCATTATTTGTTCCAGTTTTGTCAGAAGAAGCGATAACACGGGACAAGCGAGGCCAATGACCACATTATCACATTAAATGCACCGTTTTAGTTAGCAAACAATATGCGTGACATGAGTATTACTTTATTCTACTCGCATGTATAATTAGTTGAAGTGTGTGTGTCGACACACACTTTTCTGTTTTTCTAGGAATTCTTTATTTATTTATTTATTTATTTCTTCTTTCTTTCTTTCTTTCTTTCTTTCTTTCGTTACAGGCAAATTTGTCCGACATTTCATTTGAAAAGTATTACATGTAGAAACTCCAAACTTGGCACAATTATACTTCTATAGATAAAGTCTGGCCTTTTATAATCAGAGGTCATGCTTTTCAAAATTATGCAAATGAGGGCTAATTAAAGTTTTAAATCTTCAATATCTTATATACTATAGTACATGTGGTTCCGAGTGTATAGGAGTTTGATCATAGCAAGGTAAAGGTCATCGCAAATGTCAAGATCATGTCAAGGTCAAAGGTCATGTCAAGGTCAAATGTCAATTTTAAGCCAAAATGTCATTTTTGAGGTCAAGGTTCACTTCAGGTAGAGGTCATCTCAAGGTCAAAGGCCATTTTAAGATCAAAGGCCACTTTCCATGGTAACTTTCTTCTTGCCATAACTTGGTCAATTTTTATCCAATTTTGATCATGTTGGGCTCATATGGTAGATATGGTAACACTACACATTTTGGATTTTACATGTGACCTCTCAAGGTCAAAGGTCAAGGTCATTTGGATGTTTGAAAGTTTTGTCCAGTTATAACTTGGCCAATTTCCATCCAATTCTAATCAAGTTGGACTCAAATTGTAGGTATCACAACACTGCACATTTTTATCAGAACATGTAACCTCGAAAGGGCAAAGGTCAAGGTCATTTGGCCCTTTGAAAGGTTCATCTTGCCATAACTCGGTCAATTTTCATCCGATTTGGTTCAAGTTGGGTTTAAATTTTGGGTATTGTAACACTGCGCAATCTACATGTAACCAACTTCTACTAAGGGGTTGTTGACCATTGCGCAGCTAATGAATTTAAACTGAAAGTTGTAGCAATTTAAATTATGCTAAATAGCACCATTAAAAATTTTAAACCTTGAATAACTTCAAAGCTATAGTAGATAGAGATGCCATTCCAACTTGTACTCCTGTGTTATGGAATAGTTGTACATTGTCACACCATTATGCTTTGTAGACACACACACTGATTTGCTATGCAGCAAATCATCTTTTCTAGTTTGTTTTAAATTCTCATAAAGCTCAATATCGACCTATGTTCCGGTCTGTATTCATGAAAAGAAAAAGTACCAATATGAGTGAGGTTATTTGAAGTAATACAGTGTTTAAAATTATTGCAGTGCCCGAGTATATATGTGCCCTTAATGCTACTTGAAACTGTTAGTTATTGTGTGATGTGGCCCGGATGCCTCTTCAATAAATTAGGCAATGAGTTGATTTACAGAAAAAGTAGCCAGTGCGACTGTGAAACAAGACTTCTAAATTGTAAATCTTTGTTGTTTTTTTTTTCAGGGCATTGGCGTGTAAGTAGATGCGAAAAGCTCAAATCTAGTGAAACAAGAATGATAAAACGGCAGACGTGTAGCATAAATTCCGCATACTAAAGCACGTTGCTTCGGACCACGCAAAGGGCGTCTTAAGTGTCCTCCCTGGACACTTGAATATCAGGATAAGTACTTCTTGAACCAATTTGCCAGTCAAAATACGATAACGGCACGTGTTTTGATAAACTTTGTAGGGGTGAAATCATTTAGGTCCACCTTGAATCGTTTTCACCGTTAACCCGGTGAAGTGTAGCTCTAAATTATACTGGGCAGGATGAAATCATTTACCTGCTTGAACAAAAATATTATTGCAGAAAATGCTGAATCATTGTAAGAGCCACCAGGTAGCCTGTGCATGCTGCTTGACACGTATACGTTTCGTGTTAGTTAGATAAGACATCAGTTTGTCGTCGAGACAGCAGAGAGATTTAGATTGTACTTGATTTGTCACTCGGCACCATATTGCTATGTGCAACAGATTTCGGTCGAGTGCAACCTACAGTTTTTTAAATAGAAACCATATAAATTAAACGCAAGATTACCTTTACCCGATATATTCAAAGTTACTGCAGATACACAATGTTACGAAAGTCATGCAGACCTTTATGGTCCAACATGCAACTGTGGTAATCTGTCAGATCCCATGCAGGAGCCGCACAAGCTATGGGAACGAAAGTACGGTGTGGTCATAGTAGCCACTGTTTATAAAGAGACGATCAACCCACTTTTGCCGGTAGTACACACTGTACATCGAAAGCACATGACTCTATCAGTGCCAACTGCAACTTAAGTCAATGTGCTTAATGTAAGCTGTTTTTGAGAGGGATGCTAAGTTCATGTTCCTTACAAAAAGATCTTCCATTCCAGTACCAGTGTGCCTTCAGTTACAGTAAATAATATAATAATAGCCCAGGTCAACAACTTTCCTCTGCGGGCTTTGAGCGCATATAGCTCACCGAGGAAAGTTGTGGACTCTCTCCAACATGTGGCACCAAAAGAGTTAAACTTCAGGTGACAGTAACCTCCATGTCATGTGACACTGACCCGGTTGGTGTGCTGCACAGAACGCTCTTAATTTTAGGCTGAATTTAATTTCAAAATGAGGTAAGCGTAAGTGTAGTCAGGAGAAGACTTACCTTGGTCACTTGAATGAAAAAAGTGGGATAGATTACCAGTAGTAGTTTGCGAATTTTTCGGCAAGATATTTTTCTCTGCCTTTGACTTTAGTGTTTTAGCAAATGTCTTGGGTTGTTTTTGCATTCCTTTGATATCTATTGATTTCTGCACAAAACATTCCTCCCCGTCCATCCATGTATTTATATATATATATATATATATCAGCTGGAGGACAAAATGTCAAATATATATATATGTATATATATATTTGACATTTTGTCCTCCAGCTGATACTCATCTACAATATACAGAATTTTTTCTGTCACAGTGAAATTCGGGGACTTTTCTTGGTAACATAAGCCGCCCCCATCCCCACCCCAGCCAACCTCAACCCCAACCCCGTTCTCACGTCATACTGTAGAATGGTTCCGTGTACAATAATGAAGGTCCACTGGACATGTATTTGTGCAAGAAGTAGTTTTTTGGAGGTCAGAAAAATTCAAACAAAGCTAGGCTTGCAGTAAGGTTCACTTTTTTTTTAGTTCAGTCTATTTTAGGTAACTAGTGCATTCTGTGCAGTTCAGACATTGGTGCATACGATCCTATGCTATCAAGGAGAATTTTCTTATCCAAAACTGTAGATAATCTGCAGTCTTCTTGCTGAAAGGAGGACAAAATGTCAAATATATATATATATATTTGACATTTTGTCCCCCAGCTGATACTCATCTACAATATACAGAACTTTTTCTGTCACAGTGAAATTCGGGGACTTTCTTGGTAACATAAGCCGCCCCCATCCCCACCCCAGCCAACCTCAACCCCAACCCCGTTCTCACGTCATACTGTAGAATGGTTCCGTGTACAATAATGAAGGTCCACTGGACATGTATTTGTGCAAGAAGTAGTTTTTGGAGGTCAGAAAAATTCAAACAAAGCTAGGCTTGCAGTAAGGTTCACTTTTTTTTAGCTCAGTCTATTTTAGGTAACTAGTGCATTCTGTGCAGTTCAGACATTGGTGCATACGATCCTATGCTATGAAGGAAAATTTTCTTATCCAAAACTGTAGATAATTTGCAGTCTTCTTACTGATAGTCATATTAAAATATTTTTTCTGTGACTGGTCTCCCAGAATATGACACTGGGTCGGCGTGTCACCGACCCTATGATGTAGAACGTATGGCTTCGTGGATGGTCAATGCCACGCATAGAACATGTTTACCGTTGTTGTTGACAGAATGGGTTCAGTCTGCCTTAAAGTTACCGTTGCTCACAAGACAGGTCGGCCTTTGACATATGTATGGGGCTGACTCAGAAAAAGGAGGAAAGTATCGTTGGTTCACAACACCCAGTCTCACAGAATACATCGGTCACACACGCATATGCTAGGTAAGAGAGAGAGAGAGAGAGAGAGAGAGAGAGAGAGAAATGCAAGCCATATATATATATATATATATATATGCATTATCTGTGTGGCTGTATCTCAAGTACCATAACGTATCTTAGTTGATATAACTGTGTGATAAACCACCCATTATGTTATATATTGATGTGTTTGCGTTACGCGTTGGGATCGAAGCTTATGATGACAATCTTCCCGGTAAATGTTTACACATTAATTGGAAGTCTGACAAAACGGGGGCCAGACAATAAGCTCTACATAACGGTAATAGCTGATTTCGACGACTGTCCATCATAAGGGGCCTCCTGACAGATGCCCTTTAGATTTGAGCTTGCTTATCTTTAATTCATTCACTATTTACATAGTAATAACTTGATAACTCTATCGTTCGTTTGCTTGGTTTTAATTCATTCCAGTGCATTCCATTTGAAGATATTGTGCCGTATCGTATTTTCGTGAGAGTATCCTATTGTGTTTTATCTTATTTATTTATTTATTCATTTATTTATTTATTTATATATTTATATATTTAATTATTTATTTATTTATTTATTTATTTATTTATTTATTTATTTATTTATTTATTTATATACTTATGTATATTTGCTCGTTAGTTCGTTCGTTTATTTATTTATTTATTTATTTATTTATTTATTTATTTATTTATGTATTTATTTATTCATTCATTCATTCATTCACTCAGTCATTCAGTCAGTCAGTCAGTCAGTCAATCAGTCAGTTAGTTACGCCACCCTGCTTTTTGGCTTGCTTTAATACCTTATCAATAAGTAGTGATACTTGATTGCTATCAGGGTATTCAGGTTCCATAACCAAAACAAATCAATCCGATTAAAATTATACATTTGCGATCAAAATTCACCCGAATACTAACAACCTTTAATATGTTGCATAGATGTAGGCAATGAATCTTACCATTTAAACCTTACCTGAGACGTCGACCTTTTCCGGCCGATCAAGAATTTATTGTCGTCAGATCCAGTTTCTGCTAGTTGTGATAGCTGGTCCCGCCATGTCAGCACAATTCCGTGGGTATAACGTGATCACAAGGAGACTTCACCTGCAACGGAAGGCTTTAGTTAAGGTAATGATCAACAGGTATATTTATACTGGTGTTGACACGGTCAGAGTGATAAAACCAGCTGATTGACGCAACAAATCTTTCCCACAAGAATGCTGGGCGTAACGCCAGGTAAATCATTTACATTTTGATGAAACGGATCCATATGTGAATAAATGTATGTACGAATGTTATGGTAATTATTAAAGATCAACTGACAAGATTATTTTAATCTTATGTTTCCTATGCTGCAAGGCATAACTTAAAGTAGTGAAGTACGTTAATAAATTCACTTTATGTTAAAAATTTGCATAAAATTGGAAAGAGTAAAAGCACTAATTTCTTTTCTGGAATAAAGTCTCAAAACTCTGTTGACCATTTTGTTTTTCTTTTTGCATAGCAGTCGAAATAAGCCAAGTAGGGTCTGACCCATCTGGCCCCTACCTTCCGGGACCGATATCAAAATTTAGTATCTCGTCATGAAAATGCCATATGGTTTTAAGTGATTAGTTAACTGATTCAAGCTTATGGCCTGAAACGAATAAAATGCATCAAAAGCAAAATTATGTCATTGCAACAAGATGTATAGATAGATGTATGGATGGATGGATGGATGGATGGACGGACGGACGGTCAGACAGACAGCGAGACAGACGGGTAGATAGATAGACAGACACAGACGGACAGATAGATAAATACATAAATGGATGGGTGGATGGATGGATGGATGGATGGATGGATGGATGGATAGATAGATAGATAGATAGATAGATAGATAGATAGATAGATATATATATAGATAGATAGATAGATAGATAGATAGATAGATAGATAGATAGATAGATAGATAGATAGATAGATAGATAGATAGATAGATAGATCAATTAATGAATTAAAGAGTGAAAATAAAATAAAACCAATGGATCCTGTTTAGCGAAACACGTTAAATTAGTAAAAAGTGACATCCTCTAACTTGATCTCCAATAATCGCTGCTGCCTCGTGTTTGGCTTTACACTACCATGTTCCTGTTTACAAGTATGTGTCCTTTTTTTCTTCTTTTTTATGTTTGGATCAACAGGCATTATGTTACCAAATAAAATTTGGGTAAAAAGCAATTGACAGGACACTTGTCCACTGATATAGGAACCTTTGAAATATGATATACGGGCTGAAATACTCTCAAAATTCAGAGAAATATGAGATCGAGCTGCCCATTGCTAGCAATCATCTTGAAGTTTCTTTGCATTCAATCATATCACCTGTCAAAGATGGTGACGGCTCGAAAGAACGCAGAATGTTCTTGCGAATCTTGGGCGTGCTTAATTATGGGAACTGACATTAAGTCATTCTAACAATACATGTGTATTTCCTTGTCGCAAATTTCCTCAGAAGTGGATCTAGAATATTCAAGGGGGAGGTGGTTGACGGGGCGGGGGGGGGGGGGGTGCTGGAAACTACAATGATTGTTGATTGCGAGGTCGCGAAGCAATCGAGTGGCTGATAGGGCTGGCCACCATCCCATGGTAGAAACTGTTTGCAAAATGTAAGGGGAAATTGCACTCCCTGGTGCATTCTCATGGTGAAATATATCGGAGTTCAGTAACATTGGTCCCAGAATAAATCTTAGAGTAAAATATTTTATCATGTATTTCTTGGGAAAACAAGTAAACTGTTCGATCCTTACCCCTCCCAGATCTTCCACAGTCCTACTCAACTGATGACATCGTGTAGGCACATGTACCCGGTTCACGGTTTATACATCAATTGCACCTCTCAACTACACACGTCTACCTTAACTCTGTCAGTGCCACACACTGGACAGAGTCGACAGCTTAGGAAAGTTGTTGACATGGCCTAGCAACTTCTGTCATGCTGGCACTTGAATGCAAAATCCTTTTTTGAATCTAGCACCCTAATTATATTTCAGAGCAGTTCGTTGTTAAGTGGTTCGACTTAAGTCGTAGTGGGCACTGAAAAAAGTTAAATGAAATAGTGTGGCAGGAGACACCCGTTACTCACTGGTTAGCGGCAACTGGATTAACCATTCAGCAGCACAAATAACAGACCTCTTTTCCTAGAGAGCATGTGTGGTGACACCCAGAGCTCTCCACTCTTAAGCCACCAAGGGCGATTTGTAACAAAACGACTTGAATTAGGCAGGTGGCGAGTGTAGGGAACATTGGCCTGCCTGTATTTAGGCCTATGAGCAAATATATCCATAAACTCTTATTATCTTGTCGCACAGAGTGTAGCAGTTACTCCTAAAATCTAAATGAACTCGACGAAGATGCGAAATTTGATTGTTACTTAAACTAGAAAAGAAAATTTGCTTCACAGCAAATCTGTCTGGGTGCCTTCAAAATGAGAACAGTTTGAAATGGTACACTTTGCCATTATTCAACATAATCTAAATTTCGTGCATTAGCCTAATTTTTATAAATTGAAATGCTCAGCTTTGGTTCTTGGTTCAAGGCATGTGGCCATGTCCCAAACTTATAAAGTGAAGTTTGAATGGATCTACTGTCTATAATAGTTTTGAAGCTATTCAACATTTTAATTTTGTGTATTTGCCTAATTTGAATGAATTATAAGCCTAAAAGAACTTTGATTTAGTGTTCATTGGGTGGAGCTATGCCACAAACCCATAAATTAAGGTAGAAATGGCACCTCTATAATAGTTTTGAAGCTATTAAAGATTTACATTTTGCATATTCACCTAATTTGCATAAATTTAAATCCTACAACTTTGGTTCATGGTTCATTGGGCGCGGCTTTGCCAGAAACCTATAAATTGATGTTGGAATGGCATCTCTATGTACAATAGCTTTGGAGATATTCAACTTTTAAATATTTCAATGCCCTTTATTAGCATAATTTAAAATTCTACAACTATCCTGTCCATTATAGTGGCATGTGTCACAAAGGTATATATGCACATTGCAATTTTGAGTCCATCTGCAATAGTTTGGAAGATATGGCACTTTTAAAAATTTTGTTGCCTCTAAAACTTGCATAATTTTAAACATCATGACTATTCCAAATGACATGCACAATTATACTGGTGACAAGTTCGGTGGTTTTTGGAAAAAAAAGTGTCTGAAAAAGCTCTGAACCAACTTGGTCAGAAAGAACGAAAAAAAGAAAGAAAGAAAGAAAGAAAGAGAAAGAAAGAAAGAAAGAGAGAAAGAAAGAAATAAAGAAAGAAGATTGGAAGGAAGGAAGGAAGGAAGGAAAGAAAGACATTGGCCTTTCATTATTTTGTTAATTTATCTGAGATGAAAGACCACCTGTCCTAGGTGACCACTTTTGTCAGGCATTAGGGGTGGTCTTAAATTATAGGTAGCAATGTACAGTGAAACTTCTTTACAGTGAGCACCCTCGTGACCAGAGAAAAGTGCCCACTCCTGAGAGGGTCAGCCCTTCTGGGCAGCATTGATAAGTATTAGGTGCATGTACAGTGTACACATATCATAATTCAGAGGGATATGTATACATGCAGTACAAAACTGTCTTTGTTCCTTTATTACATAAACAAATTTCAACAGATGCTGTCACAAAATTACATGTACATGTACTTGTGAACTGAGACATGCACTATACTGACTCGGTATTGGCTATGAACAACAGGCTTCATCTCACTGGTTACAAGGAAACAAAGACATGAAAGTGTCCAATGAGATGACACAAATCCACACACTTTATCAAAGTTCACCAAGTTGCGAAAACAGTCATTGAGGACTGTAAATCCAGACTTTGATTCATGGATGTGCATGGATGGGTCTAGCAAACTCAGCTCTGTATGTAGTCTATTTTTAACAGAGGAAACACTCAGGCTTGTTCTGCCTAGAAGTCCAGTCTGATCCCTTGGGACTGATAAGCCCATCAGACTCCTAGCCTCAGGCAAAAACAGACCAGCTACCATCCTGGTCAGTCTCAGTCGTGGTGCACTTACAGCTCTGCCCAGCATTAGTGTGAACATGCAGCAGATATGTTTCTTGCATGAACAGAAAGAGATTATCTGTATTGTATTGAGAACCTCATTACACAGTTGTTGGGAGTCCCCCCCCCCCCCCCCTCACGTCATATTTGCCATAAGACCCAAACTTTTCAAACCATACACCTAGCAGGCATAGCGAGGAGGCTGCCTATGAGACAGGTTCAAGTATCTTGAATGCAAAATGGTTGCCTAGCACCATGGAGGCTTGTAACATGCAGTACAGCAGAAGCCCGGCCAAAATGTGGATTGTCGGGAAATTCACTGAATTTAATATACATTAAAATTCCCCATCTTTTGTTTGCATGCTATTGGATTTGCCAGATGCCTCAAACCTATATGACTGTGTAAGTTAGAAGTTTGTGTCTATCTATAAAATTTTTGAAGATATGAAGCTTTTAAAATTTTAATGGCCCATAATTTGCATAATTTCAACATCATGACTATTTCAAGTCAGGTGTCTAATTTCACTGGTGGGTCAGTCATAATGGCAAGTTTGGTGGTTTTCGGGATAATAGGGTCCGAGAAAAACTCCGGACAAATTTGGTCGTAAAGAAAGAAAGAAAGAAAGAAAAAAAGAAAGAAAGAAAGAAAGATGCCTATGTCATGTTGTCCATGGAAATAAGTTAACGTAATAAGTTAAAACTTTCTGAAGTCATCCTAGGTTCTTTTAAACACTAATTGTATGTATTACAGTCCAATGTTATTATATGAACCTGAATAAAATCAATCAAACAATCACCATTAATCCACACTAAATGGAATGTTCTCCATTGACCACCTTTGTCATAAATAACCTTGATGAAGTGTTCTTTCCCTGAGTCCCCATATATTTACTTGGATCTAGTTTGTTAATGTAGGTCATTGACTCAGCGGAACATACAATGGAATCAGTGACCGTTTTGCATTCTGAAGAAGCCTCGAAACTAGCCTACGTAAAATGTAGGAGTTCTCCCCCCTGCAAGTAATGAAAAGTTGCAGGGCAAGCGCCGAAGGCGCAAAGCATAGTGAGGAGGTCTGGGGCGTGCTGCGCTAGAAAAAAAAAGAGATTTGACCGTTATTTCCTGCATTTTGAAACACTTTGGGAACCATCAGAGACATTTTCAGTCAATGAAAATAATCACACAACTGCTCTAACAGCTAACAAAAGTAAGCCCTACATATGTGTATTTATGGTCATCACCTTTATTGTATGAGCAAATATTCTGCCAGAGTACAAATTACAATAATTGTTGTAAAATCAGGAAGTAGAAAAGCATAGCGAAAACATTGCTACACATTACACAAATCACAAAATGAGGATATTCGGATATCTTCCAACGAAGAAATATTTGTTTTTCATTTTATTTTACAAAAAACGGGTGATATTTAATGAAAAGCGGGTGATATCCTGCCGAGGCGGGAGATTCGGAGGCTCCGTATTCAAACTTTCACCCATAGCGTGTACCTCAACAACGTATACCTGATTAGTGAGGCCGGGTCCCGACCTATACCTTGTTAGTGCTATCGGCTCAAGTCATATCTTATTCGTGAAGTCAGGTCCTCACTTATACTTCCATGGTGCATACGAGTCCTGACTTATATATCATCGGTGCAATCAGGTCCTGCCATATTTTTTTTTTTTTTTTTTTTTTTTGGTACAATAGGGTGCTGACATATCTCATTGGTGCAATCGGGTGTTGGCTTGTATATTATTGGTGCTATTGGGTCCTGACTTGTATCTTATTGGTGCAATCGAGTTTTTAACTTATATCTTCTTGGTGCTGTTGGGTCCTGACTTCTATCTCATTGGTGCAATCGGGTCCTGACATATCTTATTGGTGTTATCGGGTACTGACGTATGTTACATTGGTGCAGTCAGGTCCTGACTTATCGTATTGGTGCAACCGAGTCCCAGCTTATATCTTATTGGTGCATTTGGGTCGCACCTATATATCTCATTAGTGCAGTCGCGTCTTGATTTAAACATCACTGGAGCAATTGGGGCATGAATTATGCCTTAGTGGTGTAACAGTAACCTGGTTAATGCCTTATTGGTGCTAGCTGGTCGAAACGCCTGCAAAACAGCAGTGCTGATTATAACGGGATAAGCGGATGAGGCTCAAATTAACCATTTTGTGATGACCTTACCCGAACTTGTCGGCGGAGCGGCAGAGGCAAACCACATGATGAATGTCCTGCGAATATGGCGGGGCAATGAACGTCTCTTGAGTCGTTAATGCAACAGTTTAACTCTGATTACGAATAGATTAGTGTGTTCCTGTCGGATGAATTCTACGAGCGCCACAATGGGTGCATTGTGTGCCGCAGGAGTTAAGTTTTATATGCTGGGACACCACCGAGACTTGCCAACAATATGATAAGAACTTATCCTACCCTGGACATCGATTTTACAATAGATATTTACTGATGAATAAGCAGCAAACTGCCTTGACAGGCAGGCCTCTAATTATCTGCCTGTGTCTCGCTTGTTCAATCATTGCTCCAATGTCAAAAGACATATTTCAAAATTGTGGGTTTTTTTTTTATTTCTTATCATTTAATTGATTCCAATCAATTTATGGAAACGACTGTAAATACATTAAAGAACGAATGAATAAATGGCTAGATGGAAATAGATAGACAGGCAGAGAGACAGACAGACAGACGGATAGATAGATAGATAGATAGAGAGATACATAGATATATAGATAGATGGATGGATGGATGGATGGATAGATAGATAGATAGATAGATAGATAGATAGATAGATAGATAGATAGATAGATAGATAGATAGATAGATAGATAGATAGATAGATAAAATCTTTGACAGGGTCCTTTTCCACCGTCCTAGTGTGAGAAATTAGAGGATACACGGGATGACAGCACCATGATATATATATATATATATATATATATATATATATATATATATATATATATATATATATATATATATATATATAGTATTGTTATAATATATGTGTATGTAATAACGTTTAGTTTAACATAGGAAATAATCTCCCATTGATTAAATGAACTTGTTTGCGATATTTTAAGAGCCATTACTATGGTGGCACAAAAGTGCCAACTAAAATATTTTTCTCTCTCCATAAAAATGCGAAGGCGAAAACAAGAAAATAAGAAAACAGAACAGCGAAAACAAGAAAACACGAAGGCGAAAATGCGAAAACACAACCGCGAGAACACGACAGAAAATATGTCGTGTTTTCGCACTCGCATTTTCGTGTTAGCGTTTTCTTTTTTTTTCTTGTTTTACTGTTTTCTGCCTTGGTCGAAAACAAGAAAACACGAAGGCGAAAACACTAAAATATAAAACACGAAGGCGAAAATGCGAAAACACAACCGCGAAAACACGACAGAAATTATGTCGTGTTTTCGCACTCGCATTTTCGTGTTTTCGCATTAGCGTTTTCTTGTTTTCTTATTTTCGCAATATCGTGCTTCGCTTGTTTCGCTTCCGTTTAACACCTTCCCGTATGTTAGCTAACGGACTTAATCTACTGAATACTTTAACTTTTATGGCTTTTACTTGTATTTTACAAATGAATTCAAAGGAAATGTGTGGACACACGATGAAATTACCCCGCTTGATTGGTGCCCCTGTTGTAACGGGGTAGTTTTCCAAATTCATTGTTCTTGTTGTTATTATTATATCTCGTTGTTGTTGTGGTGGTTGTTATTATTATCATTATCATTATTGTATTTGTGCCTTTTTGCCCAGAACCACTTCCTAGTAGTCAATACCCTATTCCGCAGTCCGAACTCTTTGCTCTCCATAAGCTAACCTATCCCTGTCTAACCTATAACTACTGAACCAAACAAATAACGCAACCCTTAAACTTTTTAACTTAAATATTTATTGTTACTTTCATATCACAGAAACAAATTAGATCCATATTCTGCAGTCTTTTTGGCGTTACATGTGAAAAACAAAAACTTGAAACTGTCAATGAGGGTGCGACCAGCTGGCAATAAACAGAGCAACATTGATTTGTAAAGTTCTCAAATTGGCATGTCCACTAATACTGTGTGTGACCACCATCAGCATCTGTAACTGCTATGCAACGTCGGCGCATGGATGACACTAGCCGCTGCACC